>OY723385.1:37578637-37746507 GCA_963210295.1 Ophion ellenae
GGTAAATACGTAAAGAACGTGTTGCCCACCCAGCGATATAAACTCGGAGATGTACGATGAGGAGCACTGAGAAAAAAAACGCGAAAAAGTCGGTATATATATATACACATATATATCAATGCATAAATATAGGGAGATGGAGTTCTGGCTCTAGTGTCGTTTATATATGGCGCACTGCAGGCGCACATATTGGATCGTAAAGCGTCATTAGGTATTCATTCGTTATTCGTGCTCGATCGGCTGGCTTCTCCATCCCGATGGTGTCGGCAACGTGCCCGTCCGATACATATGCGAAGAATACCTTGAAGAGTTGGAGAAAAGCTCCTCGTGGTACGGGAATACAAAAAACAGGGAGAAAACGCGAAAAAGGAGCTAGATTATATGGAAGAAAACTCACTCATACACAAATACGCACACACGTGTGCACACCGCGGATGGTACCACGGGACGTTTCCTCGATCTTTAAACATCGTTTGGCACGGCAACGGCCCATAAAGCACAGCTTTTTCCGCCCTGCGAAGAGGGAAGGACCAAAGAGAGCATCCGTTTTCTCATATCGCGAAAGGATGAAAACCAACGATCAGTTCTGGCGGTCGAGAAGATATAAAGAGAGCGAGAGAGATAGAGAGAGAGAGAAATAGTGTGTCAAAAGCACGTGAGACAAACGGTGGCACAGCTTCCGATACAACGCACTTCTCCATCCAGGAAGGATATACGCCACATACTACTCGTGATTTTATTCCGTGACATCTGGATATCATTTAATTTAGATGTACGACGGTTCTATGTGAAAATGCGTTATTGGAATTACCGTTTTATTTTAAATTCTCGAAATGTTTTTACAAACTAGATATTGCATGGCTAGTTTGCTAGATTAATCGTCAATACGATTTTGTGTACACTGAGAAAAGAAAATCGTTGAATGTGCAAAATACATTTTGTTGTCCCGAAATTTTGCTGTTTAACAGTTGCTCAGACATGCTAAATAAGCTACAGTTCACACCACTAAAACCATCAGCTAGATTAACAAAACGTGTTTTATACCAACCAAAAATCAAGTCGAACGTATTTATAGATACATTTCGTTGAACCAACTGAGTTTTGGATGGATGAACGAATTTTTTTTATTCAGTGTACGTCTACTTGATAAACCGCGTGATCCATCTGTCCCAAATCGAACGACTCCCGTGCAGAAACTGTCGTAGGGATCCAATTGGATTCTCATACTTTTCTCCACTTCCTGATAGGAATCCAATGGGTCATTGGATCCCTATGGGAAAACGTTGCACGTACATTGGATTCTAATCGAGATTCGCCATTGGAATCCAATTTGAATCCTAATGGATTTCCACATTATCGAACAGAATCCGATACGATTCTTGATGGATTCCGTCGCATCCTGTAGGTTTAATTTTCTAAACGTGGCATCCTGTCGGTTTAATTTTCTAATTTTCTAATAAAGAGATACAAATTGAGTGGATTTTCAAAAGGTATAAATCGTGTCTCAAAAAAGTATAAAACGCTTGAAAACTTTTATCTTAAAACTCTATTAGCATCACATCAATGAAAATCCACTGTAATTATCGTTTGTTATTTATTTTACTGCACTGTGACATAATATCACCACACACCTAAATGCTCATGAAGCGTGCAGGTTATGTATCAGGCTGAGTTTTTTCTCCAAATTTGCAATCCAATTGGATCCCAGTGAGGACTCCCTCGCATCTTGGAACACCCCAACAAATCAGTGCACGGGATCACGAAAGGATTTTTTTTTTCGTGGGAGGACCAACATATTGATGACGTTGAAGTTTGCATAGTTGGAATGCAACGAGTTTCTAAATCGATTTATCTATTTTTCACTTTATGCAAAACCTTTATTTTGCCAACTGAGGTCGTGAATCTCGAGCAAGGATTTCAAGTCATTTTCACAACCCATATTGGGATTTTTTTTTTCATTTGAAAACAATAATTTTCTCTGCATTCCTACGATGCAAACTTCAACATCATACAAATTTTGGTTGAGAGTTTCACTTGAAAAATTCTCAAACGACGTCAATTGGGGAACTGGGTGGAATTCACTTGGATTTCAATGCGGACTCATAAAATCCCTATAGGGATGTGGTGGGATCAATTTTCTGCACGGGCTCTGGATTGCTCTATAGGAAGTTTCTCTTTTTCCTAAAGCTTCCATATGTAAAGTTTCTCGTATGCGCAAACGAGATTCACACATTCTCACGTTTAGAATCCACGTGTATTTATTTAAGGGGTTACCCCCACTTGCGATTTTGAAAAAATCGATTTTTTTTATTGCATTTTTTTGAAGTATAAGTATCTGAGAATATGTCCTGAAAATTTCATGTCGATCCAAACAAAATTGACTGAGATATGAGCGTTGAAAGAGAAGAATCCGCATTGAAAGAGAAACTTTAAACGCGTTTTTCTCAAAATGGCATTTCTGAAGTCGGTGGCCAAGATTACTCGAACACTAATGAACCGATCTTCTTGAAATTTTGCAGGCTTATTTAATACATAAAAATGTAGTCTTTAATCGTTCAATTTTTTTTTTCGAAAAAAAATGGCCGTTTTATAGCCAAAAAACGGCCGTTTTTTTTCGTTAAAATCGAACCATTAACTTTGACTGTCCGCCATTTTGTGAAAAATGAATATTTTTAAAATCCTTCGATTAAAGACTAGTTTATACTTATATTTGACTAAATCCATCGGCATTTTTTTCTTCAGATGATCCACTTCGCCGCAATGTTGGTCACCGCAAACCGTGTATATAAAAACATTATTTCATTGACGGCCATTTGCCACTAAACAATGTAATATTTTTCAATAAAAAAATTACTGAAAGTTCTTCAAGATGTGTTCTTTAAGATGGTATATTGATCGATTAAAAAAGTTTTGTAGTTTTCTTTTAAAAAATTCATGAAAAATGCCTTTTTTGCGCTACAAGTGGGGGTAACGCCGTAATTTACGTATCGTCGAATTTTTGTGACGCGAAAAATCTTGACCCACATTTTCTACCAGGCTACGCAAATTCGTTTTACGTTGTTGGAAAGGCAGAAGACCGAGTTTTCGGTTAGATGGAATTTCTGTAATATAAAAGATTGTGGCGCTAATAATACGCTTTGTTACGTACCTGTCGTTTATTATATACGCAAACTACATTGTAATTGCAGTATATATAGCACGAAACGTATTCATAGAGTTTCCCGACTCATTGTTCAACATTGGAAGGACTGTGCTTTCACATTGGTCTATTGAAGCGAGAATTTATCGAGCGTTATGTGAACGTGGTGGAGGGAGAGGAGGAGCAGGGAGGAAGCCTTCGAACAAAATAAATTATGTAGCCTTTACGAAGATGTAAAGCAAAGTACTCCAAGTCGATCCAAAACAAACACAAATTGCTATTTCTTCGATTTTTTTGAACTCTCCGATTTATGGCTCGTGTCAAATTCATTAAGCAAAATGACACGATGAGAGCGTCAATGAGAAAGAGAGGACAAAAGACGAAATTCGAGGGACGAGGGAAACAAGAGAAACAATGGGGGCAAAAAACATGGTAAAAGGATGGCACGGTGCAATAACATGCAAAGCCCTATATAAACCTCTCGTTTTTTATCAAAGCCACATTCTTATCATCTCACGGTGAACGGTAATGAAAAATTCACGATTTTTCCTTACCATTGGGGGATGAAGCAGGACAGGCGAGGGATGCACGAGGGTACAAAGTTTTTTTTTTCGTTCGCAGTGCACGATATCAAATCGTGTGCTATTACTACACGCTGAAACTGCGGGGGAAAAAGTCCTTGTCGAAACCTCTTTTGTACAGCGTTTTATTATTATTATTATTATTATATATATATATATGGGGCATTCCACGCTATTTCACCCAGTCCGTGACCCGACCATTTTTTGTTTTCCTGATTTTTTTTTAGAATTCTACCCCATGGAAGGAGTATCTACACCGATGTTTAGATTTTTATCTATTCTCTTTTAGGAGTTATAATTTTCCAAAAAATGTCCATTTCGGAAGTTTTGGAAACGTTTAAACGCTGATAACTCCTGAACTAATTGAGATATTGACAAATGTCACTATATAATTATTTGTAATTTTGAATCATACTTTCGTTACAAAAATATGAAAAAATTATCAATGATCAATGTCAACGTTTTTTTTTTGCTTCTAAAGTGAAAACTATTTTTTTAAGATGATTGCCTTTTTCATTTTTTTTCCAAAAATTCTCTGAAATAGAGTGACGCATTCTATGATTTTTAAGACTAATCTCATCTCGGGCCCATTTTTCCTTCTATTTTTTTCGAATTGATCACATTTCTTGAGAAGTTTTTTCATCATTTTAATCTCCAATAATGCTATTAATTATTTTGCGATTTCCAATTCGGCTTTGTCAGGCCTGAAACGGTTTATTCTAAAAATGATTTTTGTTAAAATATGTTTTTTTCGTTAAATTCCGCACAAATGAGAAATAAACCGTTTCACGCTTGGCGAAACCGAATTGGAAATCATTAATAGCATTATTGGAGATAAAAAACTTCTCAAAAAAATATGATTAATTCGAAAAAAAATAGAAGGAAAAATGAGCCGACAATGAGACTAGTCTTAAAAATCTGAATAGGTCACGCTATTTTAGATAACTTTTCGAAAAAAAATAAAGGAAGGCAATCATATTTTTCAAAAATAGTTTTCACTTTAGAAGCCGAATTGGAAATCATAAATCATTAATAGCATTATTGGAGATTAAAATGATAAAAGTCTTCTGAAAAAAATATGATAAATTCGAAGAAAAAAATAGAAGGAAAAGTAGACCCATGATGAGACTGGTCTCAAAAAATCATAGAATGGGTTACTCTATTTTAGAGAATTAAAAAAAAATAATTAAAAAGAGGCAATCATTTGAAAAAAAATAGTTTTCACTTTAGAAGCAAAAAAAACGCTGACATTGATAATTGATAATTTTTTCATATTTTTTTTTAACGAAAACATGCTTCAAAATGAAAAGAAATTGTTTAGTGACATCTGTCGACATCCCAATTAGTTCAGGAGTTATCAGCGTTTAATTGTTTTCAGATCTTCAGAAATTGACATTTTTGGAAAATAATTACTAATAGAGAAGAGATAAAAATGTTAAAATTGGTGTGGATATTCCATACGTGGGGTACAATTTTACAAAAAAAAAATCAGTAGAACCAAAAATGGTCAGGGTCACGGGCTAGGTGTAATGGCGTGGAATGTCCCATATATATAACACGCACTTGCATATACATACACACACATATGATTCAAATGTCTTCAGAATTGCCTTTCTTCATATACATACATACATACATAGACATATATATATATATATATATATATATATATATATATATATATATACACAAAATCGCACATATACATACATACATAGAATTTTTCGTGTACACAGTAAAGGGTAGATGGGGGATCGCCTACGTGAGGTCGTTAGATTACAAAAGCGAAAGGCGGAAACGTGAAAGTTGAAATTAATTCCGTTACTGGGCCACCGCACGGTGAAACTGCGGAAATAACGTCGCGGCTTTGGATTCCACAATTTCCCACTGGTCCTGCCACTGGCTGGTTGAGCTTTTTTCGCCCCTCTCGCACTTCAGTACATCCTCCCGGTCTCTCTGCCAACCATGCGCGCCCTACCTTTGCGAATGCTGCGCCTCGTTCACTCTTTTTCGTTTTCAACGAGACACACAGGAGGACCAGGCGAATGCGCCAACCTGCACGGCCACACACGAAAACGTGCCAGCCCATACACTGCCTCATCCACGCGTGTACATACGTACGTGTCTTTCATCTTTCAGCCGCTTTGAGCCCGTTCGCCAATCCGTTACTGTGCCACCCCTGAGGAGCCGGCGGAAACGGCAGCTCGTGAACCCGCAAACCGGAACGAGCAACGAACCTAGTACAGAAAAAAAATATTAATAAGGAAAAAGAAACGCAAGTGCTAATCGGAAAGCGAGAAAGAGAAATGACACGAGGCAGGGAAAAATCGGTCGACTGAAGCATCGAAATTCGGTATGTGTGTCGATTAAAGAAGAAGAAGCGGATGAAAAATGGGGAACAGGGGCGTTCAGTTGAGAAGAGGTAGAAAACGAAATATACCGACGGAAATATTTGCGAATCAGCTTTCGCCTGTGCGTATGCCGGAAATGATTGTTTCGTGGCCGCATCGGGAATTGGTTTTGGGGTCACATTGCAATGAGGGGGCCTTTAGACAGCCGAAAGTAAACGAATTGTCAAGATTTTCTGGTGCCGAAACTATTTATCCTACATAATTAAAATTTTATACACATATTGATAGGTTCGTTAAGGGGTTACCCCCACTTGCGATTTTGAAAAAATCGATTTTTTTATTGCATTTTTTTGAAGTATAAGTATCTGAGAATATGTCCTGAAAATTTCAAGTCGATCCGAACAAAATTGACTGAGATATGAGCGTTGAAAGAGAAGAATTCGCGTTGAAAGAGGAACTTTAAACTCGTTTTTCTCAAAATGGCATTTCTGAAGTCGGTGACCAAGATTACTCGAACACTAATGAACCGATTTTCTTGAAATTTTGCAGGCTTATTTAATACATAAAAATGTAGTCTTTAATCGTTCGATTTTTTTTTCGTAAAAAAAATTGCCGTTTTATAGCCAAAAAACGGCCGTTTTTTTTTCGTTAAAATCGAACCATTAACTTTGACTGTCCGCCATTTTGTGAAAAATGAATATTTTTTAAAATCCTTCGATTAAAGACTAGTTTATACTTATATTTGACTAAATCCATTCGCATTTTTTTTCTTCAGATGATCCACTTCGCCGCAATGTTGGTCACCGCAAACCGTGTATATAAAAACATTATTTCATTGACGGCCATTTGCCACTAAACAATGTAATATTTGTCAATAAAAAAATTACTGAAAGTTCTTCAAGATGTGTTCTTTAAGATGGTATATTGATCTATTAAAAAAGTTTTGTACTTTTCTTAAAAAAAAATCATGAAAAAGGCCTTTTTGTTGCGCTACAAGTGGGGGTAACGCCTTAATTCTCCAGGTTTAATTTTATTTTTTAATACTCAAAAATGACGGCTTCACGACAAACAAACAAATGGTTGCCGCCTGAGTGATGTTCCACGGCGTGCAACCGAGCATTTGGTGCATTGATCTGAAACGTCAGAGCCAAAAAGTTTTAGGTTCCTAAGACTCACACGTTCCATGTGAACCTGAAAACTCGAAAGAAAATTGAAAATTCAAAAATAAGTGCGTGGTTAAAGGCTGTTCTATTTTTCGCAAAATTTTCGCTATAGTATTTGGTAATGGAACAATCGTTTTTTCGAATAACTTTTTAGTTTCTTTAGGTTCACGTAGACGGTAATAGTATTGTCTCAAAGTGTGCAAAATTTCGAAACGATCGATCAGATAGTCGTTGAGTCATTTTGTACGGGGTTCACGAAAAAGTGGTTTTCAGGAAAACGTGTTTAACCTTTCAAGAGTTAAAAATGTTGCGACTAAATTACCGACCGATTGTTGTGCAATTCCGGGGCCATGGAGTAGTCCCTCAGCTTCCACGTGGAGTTTGTTTTCAGCCATGAGCTCTTCTTTACGTTATAAAGGGATCTCCCCCTTAATACTTATATACCAAGGTCACCAAAAAAATACACCCGTTCTATGTCCTTAAATAATACGTTTTCGCTTACATAATACGTTGTTTCGCGTTGTCCATTTTTTATGGTGTTGCCTCATCGTTAATATTGCCATGTTCGATTTCTACATAGCAAAACATAAAATCTTTAATATTATCCAGATATACATATATGCATAGGACTGATTTTGAAGATATTTGACGCCGACGACTGCCCTCATACTTGAAATCCCATACTTGAAATCCCCATACTTGAAATCCCCATACTTGAAATCCCCATACTTGAAATCATGTAAATCTTCAACATCATGATGTTGCCGTTTGTCTTGTTGGAACATCAATTTTTTTACTGCCTTTATTCTTTTCGACGGTTTCACGATACAAAAATCACCGAATCGTTTGGAGGCTTCTCATCAGACATCGAAAACCTAGATCTGCCCCAAAAGATTTTTAATGATAATAAAACTGGCGGAATAGAAAATAAGGATCAACTTTGCGTTGCGTTCAAGCGATGTCGCTTCAACGCTATTTAAACCCGTCCTCAGATAAATATATGCAAATTTGCATAAAGGTAATTTAAAGGTTCCTTCTGTCTTCCAAATCAGCGTTTCGTCTGAAAGTATTTTGAGGTCTGTCCTGAATACAGCCAGACGCACTGGTAGCCGCCATTGCCTCGATATGACGAATCCCAAACATATTATTCCATCATATATGTAGGGGAAAGGTGTACGAGATGATCCTCCTAAGGGAGACTGCTCGTAATTTCAATGATATTCAACATAACCACGATCTGAAAGCGCTTAATACTGGCATATTTATCTATCTTACGAGGCATATTCGAAATATTCAAATTGTTAGGGTTTCAATAAAAAGATTTCCTTTTTTTAAAACCTTACATAAGGATTATCTTGGACACCCCGGTGTAGGTTCCTAGAGTATAGACAAAATAATCCCCCGGATCATCTTGCCCCTATTTTGGGATTTATCTTTATTGGAGATTGGAGGTTGGAGAAATTAGATAAATATAAATAAAAATTTGCTGGAGTTTACAACACCTTCATATATATTATTCATAGGTAACAACATAAACTGAACTTACAAGTTAAATTACCTTTATATTATAAGTTTTATCTCACCCAACTAGAATTAAACTAAACCAGTCTTCTACAGCCAGTCTTAAATAACTCAGGTATACCAATTATTTTTTGTGAGATCAATTATACATTAGTAGTGTAGTTTGAACATAAATAGACAATCTATTTAACAAAAATCAATTAGATACGTTATTTATGTACAAGATGATCCCTAGGGATGATGTACACCTGGAAGAGAATCATCTTGCCCCAAACTCAACTTTTTCATTCATTGCTCGGTAACATAACCTATAAGTATTCTATTGTTACCATACCAACGAAAACCCGAATTGAGCATATTATAAAGCCACAAGCACAATAATGATTGCGACTGACAGTATACAGTAAAAGTTACCTAAGCTTAAATTCAACCTTGCCCAAGATCAACAGCTCACAATTTTAATTTTTTTCCCGTCAAAACAAGTGCGTCCTCACATCACCATCTTGAATTGACTAACGCGGGGGAGTGCCGGACGCTATATTTTACCAAAGAATACCTAGATAGCGTTAATAGTTTCGTCGCCATTGAAATGATCATCTTACCTCATGAGATCCACTCTTACACCTTTCCCCTACGTGTAATTAAAGGCCTATACCAGTGTGATACATTCAAAAAATCGATTTTTTTGCCTTTTTCAACAGTTTATACTTTCAAGAATATCCTGTAAAAATTTTAAGGCCGTATTTCTAATCATTTTATCTTGAAAAAAATTGATAGTTAAATCTTTAAACGCGTTTTTCTCGAAATGAGTTTTTCAAATTTGCTGACATTGTAACTCAAAGAGCAATTATCCGATTGACTTGAAATTTGAACTGAGCACTCTTGAATATATTTACTCTACAATGACGTAGGATATTTTTGATTGGATGAAAATTGACGATTTGGCATTGAAAAAAACGGCCATTTTATAGGCAAGAACACAGACTTCTTTTCATAACTACGCCATTTTGTTAGATTTTGATATTTTTCGAAAATCCTACGTGATTGTACAGGAAATACCTTCTGGTTTAACGACATTTTTTCCTTTTTCGTTTTCAGCTACTCAATCGGCTGGAATCATGTCAGCAGTGGAGGAACTTTTTTTGTGGCGCCTTCGAAGGCAGCGCATAAGTCGCTTGGATCTCAATATTTTTCTATGAAAAATTTATGTAATTCAGGTCAAATATAGGCAAATATATTCTTAATTTTCCGAATAATTCAATTGAGTACTTTTTTTTCCAAAAAATTCCCGAAAATCACCGAAATTTTCAGCTTTCACACTGGTATAGCCCCTTAATTTGCGACCGTCTACGATCATGTGAAATGGACAGAGTGTCGTCACGATCTTTTCTACCGTAAATTGTGAGGCAGTGCAAGCCTAATACTGTAATATATCCACTTAACTCGCATACACGCTCCGTTCAGAGCAGGCTGATGACAGCAAAATACAGATGATTGATGATGAACGTTTTTTTTCTGTTCCAGGTAAGCGTTCCCCGGAAATGAGGGTTGCAGCTTCAAAGCTTGCCAAACGCCAATGTGCGCCAGTGCGGCAGAGCCAAAGTAAAGTACAGAAATAAGTGAAAGATGAAGGAAGGTTTCGTTATTTTCGCAAGGTTTAGTCAACAAGAGCACCCGTTCGATACGTCAGTGGAAATGAACCAACAGCGAGTTTTGCCATCATCCTCGCATACGCTCCCTCTCCATCTTTTCCTCTTCCTCTTCAGCTGCCTCTCATCGCACCATTTTCCGTGTCGTCACACTTGCCTTGATAACGCACGGCGACGCTTTTTTCCCTTTGGTACCGTGAAAAAAAGAACTAAAAATTAAAAATTATCTTTCGGAATCGACAGTCGAGGGCGGATGACGGGCAACGAGAAACGCGGAGGGGAAAGGCCGATGTCCGCCACCTATGGCGTTTTCGCATATCCGAACTTCATACATATATACGAGGGTACGATTCTTTTTAACGCGCTCGTATATGGGCCGTGATATTTCAACACTCCACGAGAGACATATTTCTCATCAAAGGATCGACTCCCGACCACACCCCTTCTCATGTGTGCACTTTTTCCGCAAACCCAAAGTACGAGGATACGCATGTATGCATACACATATACATGCGGGGGGTGTCCGTGTGGGTGTGTGTGGTACGATTCATGACGGATGGATCGACTTTACGTCACTCTGACTACGTAAACTATCCATCTATCATTCCCTTCCGCCAGCCCGCAGTCAAGCCAATTCGATGAAAAACGAGCCGATAACTTTCGCCTTGTTCAACGAAATTTCCGGCTTCCTTCATATTCGAAATGGGCTACGAGTATCCGAAAAATTCTTTTCGGGAAACCATTTTTGCGAAGTAACGGTACGATGCAGATTATGATTCAACAAGAAGGTAGTGTGTGGCTGTGCATTTATTGGATCAGCCTCAAATAGAACTGGTAGAACTTTTATTTTATTTTTGTATTTCTGGCTGTGTCACGAAGTTGGCGTGGAAACTGAAGCTTTCTTCAACAACCTTCGTCAAGGGGAGATTAAAGCCTCCAGAATGTCCCTTCCGGTTGTGCTCGAATCATTAGTCGTCGTAATCCCGGTATTTATGATGAGCATTGTTATCCTCGTCGATTATCATTGATGAAACAAATTGATGAAGAAAAAACAATCTTCTAGCCGGGATACATTGTGAGCAAGTTCATCTTCACGTAATGTCTAGCCGGCCAGAACATTGGCATGCCTTGACAAGTGGAGCCTGTCTTTAAGGCAGTAGTCTGCTTTAGAAGCCGAAAAAAAGCGTTTTTTCAGCAATTTTTTTGAAAGGGAAGGAAATGATTGCGGTAAACGAAATTTTGAGACGATAGTGTATTATATTCAAGCTTTAGAAAACAATTTTTATTATTAAAAAATATTGAAATTTTTCCAAGTTGTAACGATTTTTCTGGGGCGCCTGGAGTCTGCACTTGTAAATCGGTGCCGGTGATGGAGGTCGTGCGATGTATCTGAAACAGTCGAACCAAATTTTTTTTAGTTTTTATAAGTTCCTTTTCTATATGAACTAAAAAAATACCGAAGAAATGATGAAATTCCAAATTTTTTCGAAGTTTGAAAAAAAAATCGCTTTTTTGAAAAAAAAAATTCACTTTAAGTTGCAAAACAAGTAATTTGTATAGTACTTTTGTCCAACTTTTTTAGTTTAAATAGAAGATAATTTAATACTGAAGCTAGATCACTTTGATTTTTTTCGATCGGACATATATTGTTTTTGCTATCGCCGGCACCGTTTTCTAAAACTTGTGAAAATGAAAACTCGAGAAAACGGGCTTTAAAGTTTTCGGTCCAAAAAAATATAAGTTTTTGGATACTTACACTAATTAGATGTTAATCAGCTATCCCCGAGCCATACAATAATCCTTCCTCTTCTTCAAATCGATTTTTTGAAGCCTGTAAAGCAGACTACTGCCTTAAATGTGGGACTTTGTAAAGCTACTTTGCTTTTTACCTCATCAAAGATATTTATAATTGATTAGGATGAAACTAATATTTCTGTTGTAATTCTATTCGCCATTAACAGCATTCAGTTCATCAATGATAATCGACGGCGATAAGAATGCTTATCATAAATACCGGGGTTACAATAACTAATGATTTGAGCATAACGAATAGCCAAATTATTCAATGAGGCTCGAAAGTAAAGTAGGTGATTCGTAGTTTTTGAACGCCTTGTTGCCATGTTGGGAAATATCAATGTTCTGGCCGGGATGACATAACCGAAATGTATTTCGCCAACAATCCGCCAGGTGGCTACGAGCGAAGCGCTTCGCGTAAGCAAAGTACCATCGTACGAGGATAAAAGTTCGTCCTGTGCGTTGTACCACCTACAGAAGTGATATGCTCACAGCATCCACTTGCGCTTGTGATTTTGCGATACTTGTGAAATGCACGAGTGCAAAGGGTTATTTTCGCTCGGGATAGTAAGTGGTGAGCGAGAGTCACTTCTCAAGTTCAAAGGGATCATAAGTATCAGTAAACCGGTATATACTTGGACGACTCATCCAGTTCCATTAGGAGCTGGGCAGGAATTAGTTCCCGAACTTATAGTTCCCGAAAAAAGGAACGGCGGCTCGGGGCCTGGCGTACGACCTGTTACATGGCGAACCTGATTCACGCTGGACGGCCTGACCATGGCCTGATATTATTTAGGGAAGGCCGATCAGGGACAGGACCTCTTCCCGATTCAAATTTTTTACACAAGCACCTACTTGAAATTTGTGGGAATATCGATTTTGGGTTTTCGACGGACTCTCAAAATGTAACATGTCGAAAATATTCTCTGAAAATTTAAAGTCGAACCGTTCAAAATTGACAGCGGAAACGGCGTACTTTGAACGCGTTTTTCTCAAAAAGACTTTTTCACTAAAAGGCGACCACGATAGATAAGAAATTAGTGCTCCGATCAACCTCAAATTTAACGAGCTTCTTTTACATATCAAGGAGCAGTGCTTGAACGAAGGCATTTTTTTCGATGCATAGTTTTTTTTATCAACGAAAATAGAGGGTATTTCACCGGAAATCGATACTTTCACTTTGCCCGGCGGCCATTTTTTCAAAAATCAATACTTCACTAAATTCTTACCCAAAGCACTAGATAATTTCATGCAAAAACTAGACGCGTTTGACTTTTTTTTATGTCGGATGGTTTGTTGCTGAGAAGCCATGGTCACAGCGCCGGACGTTTCTCAAAAAGTGGTCTGCCCAAACCATTGTATCTACCACATGTATAAATATTTTTCAATGTAAACATTGTGAAAGATACTTATAAACATACTCTGACGTGAAAAAAAAGTTCAATCGGCACACGTTGTTTCAAAAAAAATTCACGAACATTCCTCTTTTTTCTGGCCACAAGCAAGATGTAACCCGTTAAAAGGACAGTGGCGCACGATATTGTTGACCATCTATAAATAAGCTCTTTGGTAAATACTTGATCTAAACAGTTTCATTGGCTTTAATCACCATCTCACATAGTCCTAACGTTTGAAGCGTTGAAATGCAACGAAACTTCTTCTTTATTTTTTCATTTCTGTAGTTTAAGGGAGACTTTGTCCTTCGAGTGCCATATTTCAGGTGTTTACATTTTATTTTTTTTAAAGGAAACGAGTAAAGCTTTTTGAGTGCGGATTTTTTCTTGCTTCTATTCATGATATACAGAACGTTAAAAAAATTTTTTGTGAAAAAAACACCAAAATGGTGGCCGTTGCAGCTCTGCGAAAACAGGTCCTCAAATCGCGGGTGGTAAACGGCTGACATCACTGCCCCCTCTTTGTTGATCTGAAACACAAATTCAAAGCATATTATCAATCTGTGACCCTTTGGTCATGGAATGACGGATGGGTTTTTCGTTTAGTACAAATTTCGGAAAATGGCGGCAATTAAAAAAAAACGAATTTTCGCGTTTTTTTCGCATAAAAAGATAAATAATAAATGCAAAAATGTATCTATCGAAAAAACGATCCGTCATTCCGTGAAGACATATTTTCTGAGTATGCTCTCCAAATTTCAGGTCGATATGTTAATTACAGCGGTCAGGAGAATGTCAGCCATTTTTAAAAACGTGTTTTCGCGAAAAACGCGTTTACAGTTTTGTAATGTGTTTACACAAATGTGTTTATAATTACCGCTAATCGGCAATGCCTGGTCCATTGAGGCATCCCTCCTCTTCTTCTAGCTGCTCATGTTGAGCCGCTAACATCTCCCGCTGCATTTCAAGGACAAAGTCTCCGTTAATACTATCTAGTCTTCTTTCGCAGTTTTCGATTATGGATCCATTATAAGGATCTTAACAAATATTTCAGTGATATCTGTAGCCTAGATGTGCCAAAAAAAATTGGGCAATACGAAAAAAAAAATTGCATGATGCAAACTTTAAACTATTAATCTCACTGAACTCTTGATGTCTTCATCTGGTGATGTGGATATATGGGTATTAGGGTGGCACAATTTTGAGCTGTATTTCTTTTTCTTCTTCTCACCATCCAATCAACTGCTTTAAAGGAAAAAAATTGTCGGTAAAGCAGCGAACCGTAAAAAATATGTAGAGGCCGCTCAAGCCTCCCAAAAATCCAAATTTTCAGTAAAAAATGAATTTTTTTTAGCCACTTCCCACCCATGAATGTTACGCTTTATAATTTAAAAATTAACCTTGCGAAAGCTCTAGCCGGTCAATGAATATTTAGTGGTCGCTCAAGAGCATAGAAATTTATAATTTTCGCATTTTTTTAACTCTACTCGCTCATAAATTTGACGCTTTGTCAAATTTTCAAAACAATGAAACTTTTTTTCTTTAGAAACAGGTTTTCAAATTTACCTCGCAGTTCTAACCCAAGAATTATAATCTTTGTACTCATAAAATAATTCTTTAAAGCTCTTGTCCGGAAAACAAAATTATGGGTCTTTTTATTCGTAAAACTGAAATGGCAGGTGCTTTTCGTGCATCGTAATGCGTCCCACAGTTGGCCTCGTTAGTCAAACTGCGGACCACTCGTAGCTGTACTCTGTGACGAGCGACTCCATAATACAATAATGCATAATAACACATATTGTCTAATTGGTATTTGTAACAAATTATTATAATAAATTATTCAGAAAATGTAACACTCCGCTGTTTATTTTGTTTTTATGCTACGAAGAATTATAGTGCATGCGAGATTTATCTTTTGGCGGAAATTCTGAATTTCGAAAACCTTGAGCGCCCACTAAATATTCATTGGCCGGCTAGAGCTTTCGCGAGGTCAATTTAAAAATTATAAAGCGTAATATTCATGGGTAAGAACAGAACGAAAAAACAACCGATTTTTAAAATGAAAATGTGAATTTTTGGGATGCTTGCGCGATCTCAGAATATTTTTTGACCGATGGCAGCTTCCGCGACAATTTTTTTTTCTTCAAAGAAGCTAATTGGATGGCGAAAAAAGGGAAAGAATAGAGCTCAAAATTGTGCTACCCTAAAGGGTATGTATCCAGCTATGTAGAAAACGTGTTTTTTTTAAACTACATAGGGGACGTATTTTGCGATATATAGAAAATACGTTTTTTTTCATAATAACCTTAGTACACAACCATTTTGACGATATAACTAAAAAATCCATGCCTGACACACACACACATGAATAATATTTGTTGTAGACAATAGTAAATAATATTATTTGTGAATAATTCGAGAATCATTCACAAATACATTCTCCGCAGATGAAGCTAGAGAGTGTCGCAATAATACGTTACAATGCGATAATAATTGGCCAATGCAATAAGTTCAGCATCTCGTTGTTAGGATCCATTCGATTAAGGGACATTGCGTAAAATTCCAATTTGACGAGCCATCGAAAAATTGCAAAGTCGCAATCAAATTGCTTCCAGATTCGAGTGTAAGATGCTTAGAATAGGCCGTTTATCCCATGGGACAAAAAAGAGTGCCACTGAAGAAAAGTGTTTATCGGGACGTCTAATATTAATGAAAATGGGCGACCGATCAACGTGGCGTGGAAAGACCCATAGCATGTTCGGAAAACGGAAACGAGGTCAAAATGCAAAACGGATCAATAGGTAAAAAAAAAAGCGGTTGAATCAAAGTAGGTCGCTTTGCCCTAGACAAACGGATGGAAATCAAATGACGGAAGAGGAAAAAGGAGCGTAAATGGAGAAGCACCTACAGACAAGAACGAGCTGCCGGTATATATGTTTGCGAATGTGTGCGGGAATATTCTTTTTCCGCTCGTGAACGAACACGAAGCTTCGGAAGTTACGGAATTATAACGAGATAGAAATTAATTTTTTACTTCAATTACACGCCATGGAGGCGAAATCATGCTTTCGAGCCCTCCTCACACGATTTTTCACCGGGAGATGAATCCGGGATTTAAAATATTCCATTTCCTCGATTAAAAGTATATCTTTCTTGTTCGATTTCCAGCACGTTCGTTTGTCTATTGAGTGAAAAAAAAAGTTTTTCTTATGATTCGAAGAACAGTTTACTTTTTTCCACAAGTCTAGCGCGCAGTTTGATACCGTCGCACAAATCACAACACGGTAGAGCAATAAATTAAACTTATTTGAAGTAGCAATTATTCGTAAGCCGGTATATAACGGGTACAACGTCTTCTGTTTCATATAGAACATATGCTAATTCGTTGCTATTTTTCTTTTTCATTGTCAAGAGTTTCGAGTGCGCTGCGGTGGCTCGCGAGTTCGTTAGTTGTCGCACAGAAAACTCTTGGGACACGAAGACTTGTATAATTGTTTCGGGTTCGCTTAAGTATGTATGTGTGTGTGTGTATATGTGTATATATATATATATATATATATATGAGGAACGGTGATTTTGGAGACGTTTAACTTCGTGCCTATTCTCAAAACGGCCAGATGAGCTAATAGCCAACGTTACCCAAGTTGTACGGTGTGAAGGGGGTCATCAAATGCGACCAATGTTTTTTTTGTGGAGGCGCTGACGCTCAGTGAAGGTCACCTCCACTTTTTTAAATGGAATGGCAAATTTTTTTAACCATCTTGTGAAGCACCTCAAGCCTTATAAAAAACAGTAGGGGGTCAAAGTCGTTCCAGGTCATTCAAAATCACATATTAAAATGAAATACAAATCTAAATATCCCGGATCACTGCCAAATATTTGGTAGTGATCCGAGATATTTAGATTTGTATAATCGATACTGACCTTGAGTGACCTTGAACGACTTGGACCGCCGAATGTTTTTGTGTGGCTTGCGGTGCTCCACAAGATAGTTGGAACAGTACCATGCCATTTAAAAAGGTGGAGGTGACCTTCAGTGTGCGTCAGCCCTTCCAACGAAATAAAAAAAATTGGTCGCATTTGATGGTCCCGTACCTTCACACCGTACAACTGTTGTCTGGAACATTTTTTCGTGATGTCGATAATAACCGAGTGATTTCGGGTGGCAGAGATAAGAGGGACACCCTGTATAATATATATATATGTAAACCTACACAGATGTATAAGGTAGTCAAGTGTGCTCGAACCTATAGTCTATTATAGACTGGCACAGAGAAGATATCACTAATCACATTACGTTCCTTGTCATATCAAGGGCAAAGGTTATATCTCGGGCGTATCCACAGTCTGCCCGTATAGTACTATTATTACGCTATAGACAGGTACTAACGCGCTATATAGAGAATGGAGAAGCGTGGCTTAATACTGCTATATCCCATACGATACGTTGCAACGTGCATTGCACTTAGGATTCAACATGCTGCACGTACGAGTGCACGGACGTATACGTATGTGAATGCGCTCCTTGGATTTGACGTCGCGAAATTTGGTAACTCGGGCATTATACGACGTGAAATGAATGTTTCGTACACGCCTCGAAATTTTCAGCCTCTTTTACCCCTCCAGATCTTCACAGTGGTAGGAGATAAAGGCAGTAAAGTAGCTTCGTATTCAATAGAAAATGAGCTCCTACTTAGGGCCCAGAACGGGAACAAATTTCCCTTTTCTCCACTTGCAGGCGCTAAAGAGGACGTCGATTGGCACACGTATACACGCACACACATACACTCTAATACGCATATAGAGATACATATGCCTGAATGAGCGCTTGCGTAGACACACGTATATACCCGCACACATACACGCCTGAGCATACACCAACACACGCATACTAGTACCTATACGTATGCATGCATGCCTGCTATAGGGATCCGCGTATACATGCATACGTGAGGGCAATTCCTATCAAAAATATTGTAACTGTTTGCCCAAGATTCATTCCTTCCACTTTGGAGAGTTGCTGGCGCTGCAGGGGCAAGTATGAAGCGAATGCGAAAGGTTCGCTGGGTGGAGATAATGGAAAGGCCATTGGAAAAGTACGCATCTACGTCGAACGCGCGGTCCTACCAAGTCCAACGCATGATGGTTACTGAAAACTATCAGACCCTCTCTTTCGAATGCGACCATCCCCACCCTCGTTTCGTCGAAACAGCCAAATGCGCGATAGGTCCAAACGCAATCGAAAGAGGAGCTGCAACGACTTCAGCTAGGTTAGGTAGGAGTATAAGGACCTATGCAGGAGGTAAGCAGCAAAGAAAGAGCATGTTAGGACCCATAGTAGGACTTCTAGCAGCAAAAGAGAAGCTGCAACGACTTCAGCTAGGTTAGGTAGGAGTATAACCCGTGCGGAAAACTGATAGGGCATCCCTAATAAAAATAAGAGCCTTTCAGGGCTTCCCTAGTGCTTTCCCTAGTAGGGATTTCCACAATGGGCCCAGACTTGGCCATTATCGGGATAAACTTGTAGGGATTTCCACAATAGGCCCCGACTTGGCCATTATGGGGATAAACCTGTAGGGATTTCCACAATAGGACCCGACTTGGCCATTATAGGGATAAACCTGTAGGGATTTCCACAATAGGCCCAGACTTGGCCAGTATAGGGATAAACAAGTAGGGATTTTCACAATAGGCCCCGATCTGACTATTATAGCGATAAACCAGTATAAACAGCTTAGGCTACATGGTTGATGGTATTTCAATTATTCAAATCGATTATATACATCGATCGAATAATATTATCGAACGCAAATTGGGTAAAAGCGTAAGGGCATTAGCAAATAAAAAATCAACGATGAACACAAATATGCAGACAAACATCAGACAGTATTTATTTATCAAATTAAAGAAACCTTTTACATAGATACAAACAATTACTCATGGTTTCACTCATACATGGAGTAATGCTAGCGCATAAGTGTGAACAGTCCCAACCGGTTTTCTCGACATTTTTATAGCAACTAATTTCCGCTCAATACTCATCATAGGGAAAATTATTTCTTCTGAAGACTTCGCTGATATTTCCCATTCATAAACTTTATCGGACTGTGTAGGATAAGTAAATAAATTGGTCTTTGTTTTCCAGATCTTTCCCTCAATGGAAATAGATTCTAGTGATTCAGTAGACCCATATATTTTTTTTATTTCTACTACACATCCATTCCTTAGAATGGATTATTTTTTGTATTAATTTTGTCATGGCAGTTCGTCATAAAGGCTCACATGCAAATACGCAATCACATTTCTACGCGCGCCCACATACATACACATGTACTCACGCCCACACCTATGCACATGAACAATTACATAAAAACAAATACAGATATACCCTGACGCATTTAACATACACGTATATCCACTGATACGGATATTTTATGGCGCTGAAATGGTTATGATGAGGCGCCGTTGAGGCATTTTCAGGGCGCTAAAATGGTTTTGATGAGGCGCCATTGAGGTAACTTATAAGGCCCCGGTCGTTGCGCCTTTAATGGCCCTTGTTGACAAAGTGTGACCGGCCGCGAACGGCCCCCATGTGGCTTCCAGATTAGGGCCCAAATAAAGTTAGGGGAATATTATTGGGGCCCGATCACAGCCCCAACTCAATTGCCGCACGGGAAGGGCCTATGTAGGCGGTAAGCAGCTAAGAAAGAGCATGTTAGGAGCCCATGGTAGGACTTCTAGCAGTAAACAGACTCAAGTGAGGCTGACATAGGATCAAAGGCCTTTAAAATAAGCTGTAAATTTCGACTTGGACGCGAACTGGAATAAGAGTGCATGTCGAATGCAACAAAGCTTTGAAGTCCGTACGAGACGTATGATAATTTCACAGATTTCGTGGATGAAAAATTCATTAGGCGAAACTTTATAGGAAAAGAAAATCTTAATCTCGAATCGTCGCCCGGTGAGTTTGAATAATTGACAAAAGTAGCGATAAGACCTAATTAAGCGATGACACGTGTCAGCTCGTAAGCTTTCAGCTGGCGCGAGAGGATTAGCCCCCTTTGCGTGATCTTAGGTGTCGTGTTAGCAGAATGGATAGCGAACAACGTAGCCTGTGAACGTGTCAGGATAAGCCACTCGCAACACACTTTCCACTGGAAAATATCGGCGTTTCTCGCTACAATTTCGAAACCGGACAAATTCTGATTGTATTCCTCACTCGGTTGAAGACTTTCGTAGACCTGATTGAAAGATTCGAAACGCTGGCAATGCGGTCGCGAATGGATGCAATCTTGTTTTCGAGAGAATTTCGGACACTCAGGCTCAGTCGGAAATATGATTTGAAGCATGGACGAAGATATAGACGTGCTGTATATCATTATGTAGGTCTCCTTTAAACTCGTATGTATGTATGATTTACAATAGTCCATGTTCATAGGATATGGAAAGGACGTCGACACGATCTTCTCAACAGGAAATGGTGTATATGAGAGAGAGAGAGAGAGAGAGAGAGAGAGAGAGAGAGAGAGAGAGAGAGAAGAGAGAGAAAGCTTAATACTGCAATAATCCACTCGCATGCACGCTCCATCCAGAGTACGCTATAGCAAACTAATTCTTCCATCAGCATCGGCTCTGCCCGTTGTCTGCGCTGTACTACCTAATTCCTAGCCTAAATGGATTAGCTTTTGAGCCAGGGAGTGGGTGCGGAAGACAGGGGCGAAGGTAACAGCAATGAAAAGGGGGAAAGAGAGATAGATAGATAGAGAGGGGGGGGGGGAGAAAGGGTGAGAGAAACGTGGCTAAATGACGATGTAAGACCGTCGGGTATCACCCCTGGAAATCGGCTTAACTGAGAGGCAACCGAATTTGAGCGTAAGAGAAGCGGAGATGGGTACTTTGCGGTACGAAAAACGATCGAGAACCCTTCAGACCCATCGTGATAACTGTCTTCTCTCTTTCCGTCTCTGCGACCATCACTGGTCAAATCCCGCGGCAAGTGACGTTCATTCCACGATGAACGCACCAGGTCCAGGACCCTTTAGCAGAAATTCGCGAATTATCAAATTTGCGGTGGCATATTTTCGTCTACTTATCACCAATTTCGAGATGAATTAACCGGGCACTGGCTGATGATGATGAGGCATTGTCGGACTGCAAGAATATTGTACTTTCGTTCATCTTTTTTCTCCCCTATTTAGCTTACGTAAATCACATCAGCGTTTTTAGGCTCCGTATTATATAAATCTACAAGCTTAATGTGCGAAAAAAATCCGGTTGATAAGAGTAAATAAACTTAAAATATGGAAACGAATTTTCTTTGCATTTTAATTGTGTAAATATCAATTGTTCTCCAAGATATTTGTATTGTCGAATTACCTCTCAAATCAACGATCCATTTGTACTTTCGGGAGAATTGTTGTACCTCGTATAAGTTCACATTTATGTACAAACTTTTAAGCCTACGATTATACTATTGGCAATATTTGCAGGCTTTCACTATATGATATTGAACGAAAAATTTAGTGGTCCGAATTTTTTTTTGGCGCATCTAGGCTACGGAAAATACTCAATGATTATTCAGGATCCTCATCAGATATCTACAGCCCGGATTTGTAGGATACAATTTTGGATGATGAAAAAAATGAAGAAATGAAAAGTAAATTTAAAATGTTTTTGTCATACCAACGGTTCGAACTTTAACATCTTTTACCACGTTTTTATTAACTCGCTTTATTGGTTGTCTGTTTGTCTGCTCGGTACAAATTTTGCAATCGATTTTAAACTAACTTTCGTATGAGCTGGAGACTTGATACTTTGAACATAGCTCAGATCTGGATGACAGACTAATAAAATAACACGCAAGTCTGTCACAGAGAGAGGAAAAGAGAACAAATTGTAAAAAAAAACAAATAAAGCAATAAAAAATATAGTTTAATGAAAGAGAACATGTTTTTAAATCATAATAATATTAATAGTGAATAGTGCATTAGTGACAATTTCTACGGTGGTCGAGAAAACGCCCCCCAACGCAAGCGACGCCTAGGGAAGGAGAAACAACATTTCACGCACACAAGACTCAAAAGCAGAAAATAAAATTATTTAAATTAAAAAAAAAAATTTAACCACGTTTTTAAAGCGGACTAAAAAGTATAAAATCATTTCTCCTAGCCTTATACAGATTTAAGGCGTTATACGCAGTTGCAAGGCCAAAAAAGTCGTTTTTTCACGAATTTGTTCTGGAAAAGGATTTCATTTGGGCTAAACGAAAAGTATTAGGCAGTGTAGTGGCATCTTTTAGCTTTAGATTGGCATTTTTTATTTTCGAAAATATTCATTAACATTGCTCCTGTAGGAAGTCTCCTGGAGGTTCCCGAAAAAAAGTGTCCGGCGGTGAGCAAAGTATTTCCGGTTTGGATTATCTAAAATGAAAAAACCAAAAAGATTCTTTTAAGGGATAGATGAATCCAGGTATTGATCGAAGGAATAGTCGAAATTTTAATTTTTGACAAAATGGTGGCTCCGGAAAGAAACAATTTCGATTTTCGAACAAATTCTTTCGTTAAATCGTTGAAAAATGATAGAAATAATTATCGGAAATCTTATTCCTTCGATCAATACCTGAAGAATATATCTGGCAAGGTTGTGTTAAAATTGCAGACCGATCGGTTGAGCCATTTTTGAGAAATCGTGCTCACAGACTTTGAAAACACCGTTTTGAGGAAAAACGCGTTTGAAGTTTCGCGGACGCTCGGAGACGCGCTCCGAGCGTCCTTACAAATATGTGTGTAATTCCGAGAATATTCGCTGGATCGATTTGAAATTTTCAGGGAATATACTCACATATTTGTACATTCTGAAAATGCAAAAAAAATCGATTTTTTTATATTTCTAACTGCGTATAACCCGTTAAAATTCAATACAGACTCCTAATCTCCTGCAGATTGTCTTGAAAATGTATGATTTTGTATTTTTAATAGCTATGGAAATACTTGTGACATTTAAAACAAAAAACATGGAACGCATGCAATAGATGAGGGATAGGAGTGTAGGGAGTAGCTGTCATTGAGAAAACTCACACAACAGTTCATATCATTTGCAGTACAATAAAATTGTCAGTGTCGTATGTGAACTATTCATGCATCAATTATATATTGCCTGCGCTCCACGTTTTTTGTTTTAAATCTTACAAGTATTTTCATAGCTATTAAAAATGCTCAATCACAAATTTTCAGGACAGTCTGTATGGGGCTAGGAGAAATTAGGTTATACTTTTGAGTCCGTTTTAAAAACGTGGTTAATTTTTTAAATTTATTTACTCTTACAACACTTTTTACAAAATTACAAGCACTCTCGATAATTTCAGTTAACCATTTGCGATTCCTCCTCATGTTTGGGTCTTACGTCAAAACCCATGAATTCTGCACAATTATAAAAACAAAAAAGTGGGCTCGCTATCGTTTGCAGTAGGGGACGTTTTTTTTCTCCTACTGGTGTACTCGAAGAGTCCCTAGATCGCGCAGAACTAGCATTGTCTCGCGGAACGCTTGTCTGATGGGAAATACGTGAGGAGATTGCGAAATCGGGAAATTACGTTGAGAGCTAAGAGTATATGTGCGCGAGGGGTTGTCCGGATCGAGCTTGCAAACACGCACATATATATATGTATATACTGAGTTGTAAAAAGGGTAAAAGAAGAATCGAAGTGAGCGAATAAATCTCGTTTGTGTTAAGGGAAAAAAAGAGGAGTCTCTACGGTCCTACTTTTGTCACAGATAGCGAAGAAAAGTTTTCAGAATAAATGTTTAAGTTTGGCGATGGTGTTTTTCAGACCCGAGACTGCGGTTATTCGCATAGATCTTTTCTTTACGAACGTTGCCAAACAAGTGTCAACATTTACTTTAGAGAGAAAAAAAAGCAACGATTTTAATAATTAATGATCCCCTGGTCGAGTTTCCCGGTCAGCCACCAATCACGGGCAGCTGTTCTCTCAGCCAGCCTTGACTATGCAATTCAGAAAATAATGTAAAGAAACGAAACCATTTTATCCATTGCAAAAGTGAGAATTTCGGAGAACACAATGGGACAACAATGCGTGAGGCATGCAAGCGGAAACGACAGGGAAACACAGACGAGAATGGTACCTCGATCTCTCCCGGTACATCTTACGAGCTCTTCTCGTCTGCCACGTTCGTTTTCGTTCTTTTCTTTCTTTCGGCCATGTTTTACCATTTGCGGTGTCTACTGTCTATTTCATCGCTTTTGTAGTGAAAGACCGAGATAAGATGCGATATACGCTTCGGAGGACACATGCTTTGATATATGGCACAAGAGCGCGGGATCTTTCATTGTGGCGGAAGATGCGAGTCCGTTGCTACCGATGCTTTTCCGCAGACACGCCGCGAGAGTCCACACGGCCCTTCCCTACACACACACTTTATCGTAGTGAACCCTTTTAGCTTTCTCTCCCTTTATCTTTTTGTTGTATGTTCTATATATATCTCTATACATATCTCTCTCTCTATATATATATATAAATATATATATATATATATATATATATATATATATATATATATATATATATATATATATATATATATATATATATATATATATATATATATGTACCCGACGCGACCTCCTACCCATCCATATATTTTTCGAAAGCTTTTATTCTTCTTTACCCTTGTTCCGCTAGGAACAGCGATTTTCGGTGTAGCCACCATTTCTCGTTTCGTCACTTCCTTTCCGCTTTTTTCCGAACCCCTCTTCTCGTTTTTTTCCCAGCGAATTTTTGGACGAAGCGTTGCTTTTTCAAACTTTTTAGCTGCTGATTCTTCGTCTTATTTTTTCTGCTACTTTGTATTGTCGAGTATTTCGTGTTATTGTAATATATCGTGTGCTCGCCGTTATATGGTTCTAAGGTAGTACCTCCACAGACGAGTTGAATTAAGAAATGGTTGAAATTTGACATATACGTTATTTAATACATTATCCAAACATCTGTGCAATTTGAATAAGTTTGACCACCCCAAACCTGAGATATTTACACTTAATGTTGGCTTGGTTTACACGTAACGAATGCGTTATGATGGGCAAACAGAACATCATTAATTCTACCGTCAAAATTAAAATGAAGAAATTGATCAAAAACGAGGATAAGCGACAGTAGGATATCACGAATAATGTGAAAAAAAATGAAAATGATTCACCATCTAGTTTCCAAGATATAACCATGAGAAGCCTTCACAATTTTGGTGCAAAGCCTGGCAAAGCCTGGAAAAAAAACAATTGGGGCAAAGCCTGGACAGTTTCGGCAAAAAGTTTACTGGCAATGGTCGATCAAAAACACAATACAAAATATATTTTACGGCAATAAATGATATCCATCGTATTATCTACTAGTACCGAGTCAATATTGCGTAGTTTTTTATTTTATTCATTACTAATTAAACCAATTATCAATCTTTTAAACATGAACATGGTATGTAAACTTTTGGTTGAGATTTTCGCAGAGGAACTACCTTAAGGGGAGCACATGCGTCTTTTGCACAACCCAAATCCGAGCAAATACACCCGGAAATTCGTGTATGCTGATGTCGCAGATGTAACATCGAGAAAATCGTGAACTATACAACCAAAAACGAAAATAACGTCGGATAAACGGATTCATTTCTTTAGATGAAATAAAACGGACAGTTGATGGATTGGAAAATTAGCAAAAACTAATTTGTAATCAAGTCGACTGTCTAGTGAAAGAGAATGGCTTTTCATTATACGCTGCAGTTGTAAGGTAGCTCTTCTCAAAGTCCGATTTTAAATTAGTATACCTCAAAAACATTCTTGGCATGACACACAATTAGTGGAGACTGAGCAAATTTTTGCCAATCTCTTTCGCGGAGGAAAAGTGCGGGTAGATATCTAGATAGGAGAAAACAAATCACGTATCTTTAAGGGGGGATTGTCTTTTTTTTTCGCAAAATTTACCGCTTTTTGGGAATTTTTTTGTGAAGAAAGTATACAACAGAAAACTTGTGAAACTTGGCATATAGTTTTATTGATCTGTTTACTACATACAAAAAATTTTTTAAACAATTTCATCAAAAAATCCGCCTCCTACCCCCCTCGACGCGCGATGGTCCTTTTTTGATGGTGTGCACGATTACAGCCTTCACGTTCATCCTGCAACAAAAACCCAAAAAGCATTTTACTTTAGACACATATAGCTATCGTTCGATGAAGGGGAAAAAAAAATTGACGATTTGGTGACGTTTTGAACTTGAAGTATCGATTTTTCGAAAAAAATTGATCGATTTTTTGTTATAAATAAAAAACTATTAAACGTATTGCTTTTTTGCTTCATCAAACGATAAAAGGATGTCAGCTGAGCATTCTGTCCAAATTTGAAGGGAATCGGTTGAATAGTTTTTGAGAAATCGTGCACACCATCAAAAAAGGACCATCGCGCGTCGAGGGGGGTGGGAGGCGGATTTTTTAATGAAATTGTTTAAAAAAATTTTTGTATGTAGTAAACAGATCAATAAAACTATATGCCAAGTTTCACAAGTTTTCCGTTGTATACTTTCTTCACAAAAAAATTCCCAAAAAGCGGTAAATTTTGCGAAAAAAAAGACAATCCCCCCTTAAATTGCGATTAATTTTTCGTTGGCACATTGAAATACATCGATAGTTTAATATTCTGCTTCCGCCTCCGTCAAGAGATCTTCCCTCACCACTCGCACCCCATTATCCAAAAACTCTCCAATGCATTTCTCGCTACGATAGACAGTTATATATCGAGGTATTCTGATTTAATCTCAGGACTGAATTATTCGCTCGGCTGTTGAAATAACATACTAAAAATGGTGGGTTAGTTTCATGTTGCATATAGTGTTGATGTTGGTGGATTGGCGCGTCGAAGAGTGTCAACTGCACGGCAGTGGCCCGTTTCGCAAATACGGGTAATTTATACAGGTATATATTTATATAGATATATAGAGAGAGAGAAAGAGAGAGAGAGAGAGAGAGAGAGAGAGAGAGAGAGAGAGAGAGAGAGAGAGAGAGAGAGAGAGAGGAAGAGGAGATGAAAAGGCTCCGAGAAAACAAGGGAAAAAGCTAAGGGGGTTTCAAAGATGAGAAAAAACGAGAGAAAAAATCAACAAATTGTCTGTCTCGGTTCTCGTCTTGCTCGGCAGATCCAAGGAAATATTTTCACTCACCACTCCTTCGCCGACCTTTTTTCTCCTCTTTTTTTCCTTGAACCCTTTGTCCCACCCCTCTTTCTCACTGTCTCGCACCCGCGGGAAAAATTGAGAAACCCCGCATTTTACAGCCAACACTCTCTCACTCATTGGTGCGCTTCGTCGGGTTTCGCAGCATCCGCAAGATAATTTTCACGCTCCGAGGTCAACTTTGTAAGGAGAAATTCTCATCCTACCCCCTTTTCTCTCGTCCTTCTCGATGCTCCACTTGCTCTTCTCTTCCGTTCACTCCCACCCCTCGCATCTGGCTATCGATGGGTCATCTTTTGGCTGCTGTCGTTCTCTCTTCTCTCCCGTCTCGAACCGGAAAAATGAGAGGACAAAAGTGGAGGATGGTAAGGAGATTAGAGTTTGAAAAATGTCACTTATTCGTTCCTTCTCGTTTTTCATGGTCGCATTCCATTCATTCTTCTAGGAGAATCCACTATAAATGATCAAAATGTAGATAACGGACATGGCAGGAATAATGGATCAAATGTATAAAATTCATTTTGGGGTATTTCATAATTTTGAACCCCAACTAACGTTCGACAGCTGTGTATTTCTTCCGCGGCGGACGTTCGTCTGTATACTATAAAATGAACATCATTTTGTAATAATCATCCTGGATGAAACAAAAAATAACGACTGCCTCCCAACAACGAAGAACGGAAAAAAATAATAATGCTTCCGGGTCCATGATTGATATTTTGGTTTTTCCCGCAATTTATAGTAACCTCGATATTTAATGATTCAGAGGATCGTTGTCATCTGAACTTTGCCAACGTTTGAAAAACACCAATCGATCAACGTCGCGCGACTAACTGCTCGTTGAAAATAACAAAGTAGAGTGATTTTGGAGCGTATGGAAAATAGGAAGGGTAAAATCGACGAGGAATGAGCTTAGATGTTTTTACGCGATTCTCCAGTCTGATTTGTAGATGATCCATGCATCGTGTGCTCGTTCCATCTGCTCCCCACTTCGCTGGGACCACTATACAGTGTGTCCCAGAACTGAATGCGTTCCCTGAAATAGGGGGTTTGGGGTGAAATTCTGAGTCGATTGATATAAGCATGTGTGGGTCTCAGATCAACCGCTGAATTATTATTAATTTTTAAAGGCGGGCCAATCAGGTGCGCCCGATGAGCCGGCGCACGCGCGTATCGCTCACCGACGTACGTCGGCTCATCGAGCGCACCTGATTGGCCCGCCTTAAAAAATTGATAATAATTCAGCGGTTGATCTGAGACCCACACATGCTTATATCTATCGACTCGGAATTTCACCCTCAACCCCCTATTTCAGCGAACGCATTCAGTTCTGGGACACCCTGTATATTCGCGAGGCATCATTAGGAAATATATAACCGAACGCCAATAGCACATGTGTAGCCGAGCGGTTCAGCTTCCGGGGGTCACGTCAATCTTTTCAAACTCTGCATGTAGCGTTCCGATCGATGTCCACTCGGAAGCACCATTAGAGCTGCGCATCCACCAGTCAAAGTGTTGACGCGAATAAATGAAGTACGGAAAACACTTTTAACATCAACGATACGAACAATAAGAATGAGAATAATAATTATGACCGACAGTAGCATTTTCCACAGCTTCCCCGTGCCCTCGACCAAACGCAATACTTTAATGCATTAGGACAGAACCTCTGTAGGGAACAGGAAGTTGGAGGTCTCGCAGGAAATGGAAATAGTGAAGTATAGGGTAAATGTCAAAGGG
The DNA here is from genome assembly GCA_963210295.1 of Ophion ellenae. Taxonomy (NCBI): domain Eukaryota; kingdom Metazoa; phylum Arthropoda; class Insecta; order Hymenoptera; family Ichneumonidae; genus Ophion; species Ophion ellenae. The sequence continues at coordinate 37,608,201 of OY723385.1, forward strand.
TTGGTTTGGTGAAAACGCGAGAGGATATACGGAGACGCATAGAAAAACAATAACTAGATGAAAAAGGATCAAATGAAGGGTTTTTCACCATCAGTTACTCGAAAACATCTATAAATAATGATTTTTCGACGAAAAAGACGGAGAGCAAATTTGAATAGTTTGTCAATGTCTACATTTTGGTAGCCTTAGATTTTTTTCAAGTGCAGGAATCTACCTGATTTTAAGGTCACCTCCACTCTTTTAGAGGGACACTCCCTTTTTTTGCCTCTAGTGTACAGCACAAACACACAAAACCAATTACCTGCAATATCATCAACTTGGGATGACCTTGAAACACCAAGGAATTTTCAAAACTGGAATTGAAAGAAGGTAAGCAAAAAAAAAGGTGGTTTCAGACAAAATATGTTTTTATTGAATATGTTCAAAAATATGTCCTCTAACCGCCGTACATTTCCCTATGCGATTTCAAAATGATGCGCGAACTCTTTGCAACGTCTCAATAGAAATCGCTCGACAAGCGTGGTTTATCCGTCCATTCATTCATTTTTCCCGAGTCTTCCCAAGTGGTTGGCCTCCGTAGACTTCGCTTTTCAATGCACCCCACAAAAAGTATCCCAATGGTGTTAAATCGGGCGACCGAGGAGGCCAGGCAACTGGGCCGTTTCTACCAAACCACTGGTCCGCAAATATTTCATTTATTTCAAGGTCATCCCAAGGTCATGATATTGTAGGTCATTCGTTTTTTTTTGTGCTCTACATTTGTGGCCAATGAAAAAAGGGGTTCCCTTTTGAAAAAGTGGAGGTACTTTTGGAATCGGGTTGATACGTCCACTTGAAAAACAAACATAAAGCTACAAAAATGTAAACATTGACAAACCATTCAAATTTCGACATTGATTTTTCCCCCAAAATCAATATTTATAGGTGCTTTCGAGTGACTAACTTTTAATGAATCACCCCGTATATATATAAATAAATTGAGTAGCCCGATGTGCAATTTATGAAAAGCTAAAATTGCACAATTGCTGGTGTGACGGGTAATTCTAATATAAAATAAATTGCATTTCATTTTTTCGATGATTCTCTTCGCTATACTTTTTTTTAAATTGAAATTGCTCGAACCGTCAGTGTCCACATGGAATCCAACCTCACAAATGACATGATCCGGAACTTGTTCCATAATGCAATAAAGTCACCGGGAATATGTCACATCGCTTGGCGTATATCGAAAGACAGGAACTGAAAGTAGCCACGCCAACCACGTATCAAATCCATGAATCTATATGCTCGGTGGTGAGCGAGAGATATTAAGGGAGAGACCGTGGAGTAAAAATTTCCCAGTGCGATAGTGGATAGTTCTGGTCGCCCGAGGCGCCAGACCATAACCTGGAAAATTTCAGGCTGTCGAGCACACTGGAAATATCGGAACCACGCGCGCCGGATTTCGGACGAGAGTCTCGCTTCGACGGATACGTCGCGAAGTCAAGAATTATCTGGTTCAAGCAGCTTTGCCGGAGGCGAATCTCTCTCGAAAATCTTTGTTCGACTCGATCGGTTTAAGTCTCTTGCCGCGGACAATCGGGACAAAAAGACTCGATAGAGCGAGATATTCTCGACAGCATCTTGCTACAATTTCTTTCGTTTCTTGCTCCCCGCAAGTTTCGACGCAGACTTTTCACAATGTTTGAGAATAAACATTGTCGATTAGAAAACTAAAAGAAGTTTTTAATTCTCTGCGCGGGAAAATCTGAGATTCCATTGGATCACTGCATTTTCTGCGTAAATTTATCCTTCAGCACTTTATTGAAAAATACTTAATTGTAATTATTTCCATCGGCAACGTCAGCCACTCGCAGTGCGACGCTACTGCTCTTGCTAATTTGCAAGAATTAAGATTTTATCGGACCCCTATATGTACCTTTAGTTGATGAAACAATTTATCAACTTCATCTGTTATCGGAATTTTCATCCGACGAACGAGAAGTGATCGATACGGTTCAGAGTGTGAATGGATGAATGTTTGTGTGACGAAAATGTTCTTGTCAAATTAACGGAGACTTTGTCCTTGGAGTGCCATATTTCAGGTGTTTACATTTAATTTTTTTTAAAGGAAACGAGTAAAGCTTTTTGAGTGCGGTTTTTTCTTACTTTTTTTCGTGATATACAGAACGTTGAAAAATATTTTTTTGAAAAAAAACCAAAATGGCGGCCGTTGCAGCTCCGCGAAAACAGGTCCTCAAATCGCGGGAGGTAAACGGCTGACATCACTGCCCCCTCCTTGTTGATCTGAAACACAAATTCAAAGCATATTATCAATCTGTGACCCCTTGGTCATGGAATGACGGATGGGTTTTTCGTTTAGTACAAATTTCGGAAAATGGCGGCAATTGAAAAAAAATTGAACTTTCGAGTTTTTTTTCGCATAAAAAGATAAATAATAAATGCAAAAATGTATCTATCGAAAAAACGATCCGTCATTCCGTGAAGACATATGTTCTGAGTATGCTCTTCAAATTTCAGGTCGATATGTTAATTACAGCGGTCAGGAGAATGTCAGCTATTTGTAAAAACGTGTTTTCGAGAAAAACGCGTTTAAAGTTTTGTAATGTGTTTACACAAATGTGTTTATAATTACCGCTAATCGGCAATGCCTGGTCCATAGAGGCATCTCTCCCCTTCTTCTAGCTGCTCATGTTGAGCCGCTAACATCTCCCGCTGCTCTTTCAAGGACAAAGTCTACCTTAATTGATACGAGCACTTTATCGAAGAAACAAAAGTAAGAAACCGAAAAGTAAGCGATACGTATTTTTTTTATCGGCGGAAAAACGGTTTTAAGGGGCGAAACCACCCCTTCATATAGGGGTGGTTCACCCCTTAATTTTTTTTGCAATGTCACTATAACGGATTTTTCATTGCTTCGGATTAGAGGAATTTTCGTTTTCGTTTAATTAAAATCGGTGGACTACTTGTGTGTGAAACTGCTATATTACCCCTAGAGATGCTTTTTTCGAGGGGTGGTTTCACCCCTTAAAACCGTTTTTCCGCCGATAAAAAAATACGTATCGTTTACTTTTCGGTGCTTTATAACATGTCCAAATTTCAACAAAATCGAAGGGTGTCACCTGAGGGATGTTCCTTGTGAGTTAAGAAAAATAAAAGTGATCAAATAAATCATTATTTTCTAAGAAATACTATGGATATACAATGATGCCATGAGAACACTAATATTTCTTAACGACTAACAAATGTTTTAACAGTTAATGAATATTTGAATAAAAGTTCCAACTAAATGTATTTCTATACTATAAATAAACTGTTTTCCGGTGTGTCGAGCACCCGTGAGGGCACGTCCGAGCTATGTTCCTTTTTATGAAGAATCTTTACGAAGATCCGTTAAGGATTTATGATGCTCAATTCACTACTCGCATGATGCGCAGTTTTGTACACGATTCTCGAAAGTACTTGGATATTTTCTCGACGATATATATTGGCCTCGAGGGTATCGAAAACTTTTCCTTCCTGTACAAATAGCAGTTTAGGGGATGCCGCTGCTCACTGTCATCGATTTCAGTATTTATATTCTGACTTGATGAAGCTTGAACGAGCTCTCCCTTGCGGCTATTTCTGAAAGATACATGACGTTGTAAAATGAAGAGAGAACACAGACCCACCTCGTTCTTCCTTATTCACGTCCTGTGCTTTCGCAAAAGTTGAAGAAACACTATGCTGAAGTGATTCCCCCAAAATAGATCCGTATGAGAGCATGAGGTCTGAACCCAAGTATTCTGTACGAATTTTGGTTGGTTGGGACGCCGAAATGAATCGACATTCCTTGTATACAGATGTCTTGATGACTGCTGATTCTTTTCAATGTTGCTTATGACGAAAATACCTAATATAATACCTAAAGAAGTCATTGAGCTGTTCCTTTTACGAACCCCAATGTCTGAGCGGGGAGATACCTTTAGGCGAGGAAAAAAATCGTGATTCTTTTAAAAAAGGAAAGTTTTCTCCACCATTTTTGAGACTTAGGGTATGTTTTATTACTACTTTTGTCTGTTACATGATATTTTTTTTATTAATCTTTAAAAATGGCGGACGTATGACACGGTATTCTAAACGTGTTGCGGCGTATATTGTCAGACGGCGTGACACGTAGCGTCAGAACGATTAATCGGAAAAAAACCAACGAAGATTTTTTTTTCATTAAGGCGTTACCCCCACTTGTAGCGCAAAAAAGGCCTTTTTCATGAATTTTTTTAAAGAAAACTACAAAACTTTTTTAATCGATCAATATACCATCTTAAAGAACACGTCTTGAAGAACTTTCAGTAATTTTTTTATTAAAAAATATTACATTGTTTAGTGGCAAATGGCCGTCAAGGAAATAATGTTTTTATATACACGGTTTGCGGTGACCAACATTGCGGCGAAGTGGATCATCTGAAAAAAAAATGCGGATGGATTTAGTCAAATATAAGTATAAACCAGTCTTTAATCGAAGGATTTTAAAAAATATTCATTTTTCACAAAATGGTGGACAGTCGAAGTAAATGGTTCGATTTTAACGAAAAAAACGGCCGTTTTTTGGCTATAAAACAGCCATTTTTTTCGAAAAAAATCGAACGATTGAAGACTACATTTTTATGTATTAAATAAGCCTGCAAAATTTCAAGAAGATCGGTTCATTAGTGTTCGAGTAATCTTGGTCACCGACTTCAGAAATGCCATTTTGAGAAAAACGCGTTTAAAGTTTCTCTTTCAACGCTCTTTCAACGCGGATTCTTCTCTTTCAACGCTCATATCTCAGTCAATTTTGTTCGGATCGACTTGAAATTTTCAGGACATATTCTCAGATACTTATACTTCAAAAAAATGCAATAAAAAAAATCGATTTTTTCAAAATCGCAAGTGGGGGTAACCCCTTAACACTCATATGCAGAATGTGAACCAAGAGAAAGTGAGAAAAGTTGAAATTCGAGATAATGGTACACTTGGAAACTAAACATTGAATTTTCCGGGAAAATGGCTCCATTTTGCAATACAAAAATTCTTTTTGTTTTGTTTTGAAAACATTTATGGTTACGTTTTAGACACTGAGGTTAGAAAGATTTTTACTAAATTTCATCAGAATTGGTTGATTAGTTTTTTACCTATACGTCACGGCAGTTTTGAAAATGCAGTTTAGAAGACCGTATCATACCTCCTTCATTTTTTAAGATTAATAAAAGAATACCGTATAACAGCCAAAAGTAGTACTAAAACATACCTTACATCTTAAAAATGGTAAAGAAATCTTTACTCAAGGAGTCTTCTCACTTTAGTCGCTAAAAAAAGGCTATTTTTATAAATTTTGTTGGCAGGTTTATATTATAGATATTGATGTAAAAGTTGTTGAACTTAATAAATACACTGCCAAAATACATTTAAAAAAAATTATTTGTTTAAGTCACTATTTATAGACGAAAATGATGGTTAAAAAAATGTCCTAAAACATTGTAGGTCTGCGCTGTGGATGAAATCTCGGAGATGGATCGTCCGAAACAAAAAAAATCAAACGGTTTTAGATTCAGTATGTTAATGTTTATGGCGCATAGCATACGATTTTTTATATATGCAAAAATAACAAAATGGCGGGCATTTTTCGAAAAAGGAGAAAAACGTGTTTTTTTCACTGTTTTTGGCAAAATAATAGGAAATATCAAAATTTTTGAAAATCGTTGATATGCGCTATAGCTATACTTGTAAAGAATACGTGGTTTAAATTTCATAAGCATGGGTTCAGTAGTTTTGAAGATTTTATCAACAGGCCGCCGACAAACACTGTTTCGAAAAACGCGTTTATTAAGATACCGAATCTAAAGCCGTTTGATTTTTTTGTTTCGGATGAGCCATCTCTGAGATTTCATCAACAGCGCAGACTTACAATTTTTTTAGGACATTTTTTTACTGCCATTTTCGTCTATAAACAGTGACGTAAATAGATAATTTTTTTTCAAAAATATAGTTCGAAAGGGTGTTTATTAAGTGTAACAACTTTTATATCAATATCTATAATATAAACATACTTAAAAAATTCACGAAAACAGCCTTTTTAGCGTCTAAAGTGAGAAGACCCCTTAATCTCTGTGTTGTGTCGCCAAACGAAAGCCTGGCGTTGTTTTCTTCAAAGTTGGTACACAAAAGCAGTCCAACTGGTGTGAACAGCCGATATATTAAGCTGTGCGGGTGTCACATACGTATCGTGTTGTACAGCAGAGCGTGGTTTTCGGCGGGTGGCTCTTTGGCTGGAATGGCATCAGGCCGTTACGCTTCTGGATGCATAATGCAGTCCTTGGGGTTAGCCATCTGCCCAACCCTTCCCACTGCATCACCCACACACCAAACTCCCATGGCGGTCTCGTCCCTGGCGTGTGCGAAGCCGTTCGACCCCAGTCCCCCCCCGGCTGGGACCATCTCGTGACCAGGCTGCGAAGTCAACTACCCTCAACCCCCTTTTGCCGCTGTTCCTGGCTTAGGTCTCCTTAGACTTCCTTGTCGTCGTGAGACGACCAGGTGCTAGGGGTTGAGTGGCGGCTGGAGTATGAGGGAAGATCCGAAGGGAGGATGGAGTAAAAGAAGCAGGTAAGCACATACAGTCACTCCTTGAGCAAGCCACACTCTTCGACGCTTTCGTGTTGGCGCGACTGGCAGTTGGATCCAGAGATCGAGGATCTTTCCCATACGGAAGCGGCCTCTTCGACATCCTCATCGTTTCACCCACGACTATCCTTTCTCACTCTAGTGTCGACTGTAAGTCACCGGATATTTGGGATTGAAAAGAGTTTAAGGCTGATACCACGTGGAACTTGCCTATATGTAGACACGTATGCGCCTCTCGGGATGCGAACCGGCTCGTTGAATCCCGTCGATATGTAACACGTGACAACCGGAAATTGTGCAGCGTGGCTACGAGGAAGAAAAAATAAAAGAACGTATGATAACGGAAAGATGAATGGGCATAAAAAATCCTCGCTGGGATATTCTTCGCGACGCCTGAAATGGCACGGCGAGTCTCGTGTTGTCGAAATGGCAGGATCGTGGATTTAAGAACATCATTTGCCAGGTGTCTCTCTTGAAAGTGAGTTTGCTTGGAGATGAAGGAAGCGGAGATTTTTACCTGCCACCCTAGCTCTATTCTCGTGGAAGTTAAGTTATTCGTGGGCTGAGAAAGGACTTTATTTGATATTGACGAATCTTCCCTTGTGCTGGCTGAAATATATGCATATGTTCTAACGTTACATATTTTCCAGTGTACCGTCAGCCTGGCATTGATCTACAATTACATGTATTCTGGATAGTAGGGAAATAGACCATGAAATAGATCAGAGATCGAAGGAAATGAAATCCACCGGCAAAGCGATTGCGTATCCAAAAAATAGCGTTACGTAAAATCATCAATAGCTCTATGTACAAACAGCCATGAGAAGAATGATCAATTACATAATGATTCGCTACTATGAGTTTTTGGATTTTTTTGTAGACATTCCATTGGAATTCTTCATCGCTGTTTTAGCCCGAAGATTCCACGAAACTTCCTGATGGCTTTCATCGACCTCGCGGCGTTCCAATCCTAATCCGATTGGCCAACTTCATTTGCATATCCACTGGGTGTACGTGTAGGTGCAATTTTTATTTCAGCTCATCCCGTGCGAGTGTTTGTTGGGGAGTCCCCAGATCCTACCACATCGCTATAGGGATTTGACACAGATGCCGCACGTAGGAAGCCCACATTGGAATCAAAGTGGATTCCACGCTATTTTTCGATTGACGACGCTTAAAAATTTTTTATTTTAAATTCTCAACCGGAATTTGTTGGGCCTTTGAAGAAAACATATCCTTGCGTTATTTTGTGCATAAATTCATTAAGGGGGTCCCAAGATGCACCCACATCTCTATGGGGATTTGTCATGTGTAACGCACATAGGGAGTCCTCATTGGGATCCAATTGGGTCCTGGACTGTTCCCCGATGTTCCTTTCCGCCGTTTGAGAATTCTTGCTACGTTCGAAGATTCATACTTTTTTAAGATCCACTCGTTTTGTACATGTATATATTTTGCTTAGAAAATTCAACGTACAGAATGCGATGGGATCCATCAAGAATCGTATCGGATTCCGTTCGATAGTCTGGGAATCTTTGAGGATTCAAATTGGATTCGTACATTGGATTCCATTCGGGAATCCCGATGAGAATCCGAAGTACGAGCATGACGTTTTAGTGAAGGGATCCAATGCGATGACCCGTTGGATCCTAATCAGCAAGTGAGGACAACTATCGGAATCCAATTGGATGCCGGCGACAGTTTCTGCACGGGATGCGGATAAACTGGTTGATTTGCTATTCCGTCAAATTAAGTGAAGTAAACGCCGACAGAGGGTAGAAGAGGAAAGAAATAAAATTCCGCGATGTTCTAACGACATACATGCACAGATGGGAAGCCCGATGCAAAAAAGTGGAAGTTTGGAAACCGCTAACTAGGTTGGGCGTCGTTGGTAAAAGAAGAACGAGAAAACTGTTAAAAAAAAAAAGAGAATGATTGAAAGGTAAAATGTGACAAAAAAAACGCAGTTTGATCACGACTGGAGGTCATCCGCGTCGCTGCTGTTTCTGGTTCCGTGGCTTCCACTCCGGTTGTCAGGTTTTGGCGATGCATTGATTTCATTTTTTGTTCTCGTATTTTTACCCATCCACTTTTTTCGGGTTAATTCGAAGAATAGCGGCTGCTGGGGAGTGAATTGTTCACGTAGATACGTCGCGCTTCCTCTTCCCTCTTTCTGCCTGCACACATGCTATATGGGTATATATGCGTGGACAGAGATCTGTCTTTCTGGTCTATGAAGTTCCAGCAGATTGCATGCTATTGATGCTGGTACGTGGGTGTGAAAAATGACGGAAGGTCTCCCATCAAAGAGCAGCTGTGGACACCCAATCGCCTAGAGTTTCATGATCGTGCACGGATACTGTTGTCAGGTTGTGTAAAATCCGTGAGAATAAACCGCGAAAGGAATAATGTAATATTTGGGAAATGTCATTTCGGCGATTATCCCGGAATGACGGTTCGTAATAGCATGGCATCTCTATCGGAAAACGGACTATTCAAATATCTCTACTTCGTCGGCTGTTCAGATCAATACCAAGCATGTTATTCCTACTTAAGCGATTACACGCGACATTTATCGATCAAAGCGAACCTTCGGAAATTATATCTGACGGGTCTCGTGTTCGTCCTTGTTATGACTATTACTTCTAATAGACACTTTGGGACTTGCATGGCTGGTCAAAATAGATCATTTGCAAAGGGCAATCATCAAGAAGCAATCCTAAGGGCAATCATCAAGAAGCAATCCTAAGGGCCATCATCCACCACAGCGGAGATAAGTGGAGTTAGGAAATAGCAATCAATCAATCAGTTAATTCATGTCTATCAAAGCTGAGCGGGGCGATGCTATTGGTTATTTTTTCCTAGCTCTGCTCATCTCCGCTTTGATGGACAATGGCCCTAAAGATGGTATGAATTGGTAAGTAAAAGTTCCAATATTCACCCGGGACGACAAAGTTTTTGGGCACAATCTTCAGATTATGTGGAGCTGTACCCTAAGGTATGGATTAGAAAATGTATTGATTGGCGTGCATTTTTAGATTCGTAATCCTCACATATGTGACGGATTTCTCCGCGGCTTTTCCAGCAAGTTCCAATCCATTCGTATGTCGTAAACTCGGAGCCCTTCGTCCTGAACCTTCGAGTAAACTATTTCCTTTCACATTCCCTATTTCCCGTTCTGTGGCTGTCCCACGAGGCTCACATAATACACTTGGTCAAGTCACCAATTTGGATAAAAGATGTTCTCGAAGGATACAGCTCGCATCTCATTCAACCTGGAACATGGACAGTTCATTGAGCGCCGAATACACGACCTAATTTCGATGCACTCCCGTTTCAGGTAAATTCTCGAAATTTCCTTTCTCTCTCTCTTTCTCTCAACCTCCATCTATACATGGACATATATATTTCTATACGCTCAACGAACACATCCAGCAAGGCTATTAACCCGCTGCTGGATGTGTACCTTGAAAGAGCTGTCCCGATCACGATTAATCGTGGTCCGTTTGTCCACGAGACTGCAAGGGAACGTAAAATGAGGGTCTAATGGATCCAACAACCTCTATACGGACGCCACGAATCTCCCCAAAAGCTTCGGACCGAGTTTTCATTCTATTACCCGCCCTGGCATCATTCATCTTGGGAAATCTTGTTTTCACCGGATAAATCGGTTCACTTGCCTCACAGTTTGCGCTCGCGAAAATCCTGTTCGCTCCATTAACAAGGTTGACCAGCTGCGTTGGTCCGGAGGACGTCGGAACGAACCACAACCGAGCATTCTCAATCTCATCTTCACGTTCAAATAGATTCATTCGACCGGCAAGCGCATTGCAAACCTCAATGTTACTTGATTGACTCTTGCCCATGCAGTGGCCTTTATAAGAGCAATAAGAAATCACATATGATAACATAAAAAAGGTAATAATAATTGTTCGTAGAAGAATAATTATTCGATTCTTACAAATTGATTCTAACAAGGAAAATCACTATGATGTCTAGCTTCGATTTTGTCGAAAGTCATATATATGAGCATTAAAATCATTAAGGGAGGACACCACTGTGAAATTTTCGAAAAATCGTTTTTTTGGAAACACTTTTAAAAATCCTTCGAACCTTAAAAAATATGATGCATATTCATTTATAGCTGAAAACATATGTAAAGTGGTTTTCAAGCTCTTTTTAGGGGAGTTTCCGAGCGCTGAGAAGCGCCTTTGGCTTGACTCTTGTAATCCTATTACCTTTGAGAAAAAACTTACCGACTAAAAATTGTTTTACTTTCTACCAATAGGTAGCATTAGATTACGGGAGGAAAAAATGCATCAGTTATCGCGTCTATAAAACCGTTGACTTCAAACACGTTTTTCTCAAAACCATGTGTTTGAAATCGGCACGCAGCAGAACTCGAACAATTTTCGTCCAATCGACTTGACATTTTAACTGTAGCTTCTTAAATTGCTTTAAAAGTTAAGTACGAGCGGTTTTTGTCGATGAATTTGAAATTTGAAAAAATATTAGTTTTTATATGAAAATTATGGTCGAAAAAAAACTTTTTTTCAAACTCGTTTCTATTTTTTTTCATTGTTTTTCAATTTCCCTCCTTACTTTACTGCTAAAACTATTATAATTAACGAAAATATTTAATTCTTAGTTCCAGGATTAAATTGACGACAGTTTTACTGCGTAACGTAGAGAGGAGTGGGGAAAAACTTGCTAGAGCGACTCGTGCGCCACCATTTTGTATTCTTTTGATAAATGTTTTTCTCCATACTTCAATATATACCTAATAAAGACTAAAAGTTCTTTTGACCATGCATTTTATCCCTTTTTTTAATTCCACCGAAAACGCTCGAAAATGGGCAGTTACAGTTGCGTCCTCCCTTAAAAGCATTAAAAAGTATAAAATACGTATTTATTACATCGGCGAAAAAGAAATGTTTAAACGGGTGAAACCACTTTTTACGTGAAGCATTTTAAGGACTAATTTTGTAGTTTCATCCGCAACCAGGCCATCGATGTCAATTAAGCGAAAACGAAAATTCTTCCAATGCAAAACGATCAGAAATCTGCTACGGGTACATTGAAAAAATAAAAATCAACAGACAAACCACCCCTTTATTTCTTCTTGATCTTACTTCATATTTGCAAGGGCTGTATAAAATGGAATGAAACAGGTCACACTCCAAAAGGGGTAATCAAGTTAAAGTTTACATATTTTTGCATTTTGCTGGACAGCAAGCTTAAGGGCGTAATCCATTCTTTACTGAAGGATCCTTAATGAAGTTGTTTTTTTTTTGTATTTAAAATGAGTTTGCTAATTCAAAACATTTCGACAAACTCCAAACTAATGTATAGAGTATGGTGATAATTGATAGTATGGCATTGAAATTCGTCGAAAGATCGAAAAATAATCGTAGCTCGCCGAATCAAGCGACAGTTTTTAGAGCAAACGATTGCGAAGTATGCGCGCAAACCGGAAATTGGAATCGAAATGGAAAAAAATTACCAGCGACGGAGTGCAGACACTTTATTTGGCCGAGAGGGATGGTCTCCCCAAGGGAGAATGACCTTGAACGACTTTGACCCCCTAATATTTTTTGGGGCTTGTGGTGCTCCACAAGATGATTGAAAAAAAATGTACCATTCCATTTAAAAAAGTAGAGGTGACCTTCACTGTGCGTCAGCGCCTCCACCGAAATAAAAAATATTGGTTGCCTTTGCCCTTATTGCAGTTGCCCTTGTTGCAGTTGCCCTTCGCACCGTACAACTTTTATCTGGAACATTTTTTGTGGCGTCGATAATTACCGAGTTATTTCGGGTGGCAGAGATAAGAGGGACACCCTGTATATGAATTTTAACAAAATCGAAGGTGGATACCGAAGTAATGGTCCTTGTGAGCGTGTGTAAAACAAAAAACTTTTGAACCAACATTACCTATTTAAAGACGTTTATGCGACGAGTTGAGTGAAAAGATTGTGCATTTCCACAATGCTATTGTTGGAATTCGGTAAAATAGAAACTAGAAGAGCTTTGGTGAAATACAAACGCCATATCTTCGCTGAAGGTACGACGAAAAGTTGGCAGGCGTATACGTTTAGGAAGCACGTCTCCAACGACCCAAGAGGCAACAGCCGATCGGCGCATAATCCGATCAATCATGAACGATACGGGATCCTAAGAACTGCATCAATACGCACGTACCGTGTGGCGTGTAATAGCGTGTGAGTTCTTTTTATTTATTTCTCGTGGCAAGAGAGCGATACGTCTTTTTATGCCCATAGGCACCTGAGACACAGGCTAAATCGTCTCCTCCCACAAGGTTTCTTCCGCCTCGATGTGCTTTTATCGGAAACGTGCGCCAGAAAACCAATGTGCTGCATTCCCATAGGTATCCCGAGTCAAGTACACAGAGCGAGCGTACACTCCCCTGTCGTTGAAAAGAATCTCGTCCATCTATTTTTACGTTTTGTACTCTTTCACGTTTTGCAATCGGCCTTCCATCATGATTCGTGATTGTTGACGCGATCGTGATGACATGACACGAAGAGAGAACATTTCGCAATGTCCTGACGCAGCATGTGACCGAGTAAAAATTTCATCGTCGCTGTTCCGGAAAATAGAGATGGACTATTTCGAAAGCTGTTTACTCGGTTCAACTTTTGAAAAAGTGTCTTGTCAGGATCAGTTCGATGTGAAAATTGGCACGTAGTCGGAACGAGTGGGCATTTTTTTAAATTGATTCACAATCCAATGCAAGTGGATATTCTATTCTGCATAACGAGTTTTTGTTTGCTGATGTAAGATTCATCATGATCATGATAATCATCAACGGTAATCATTATCAATAACCGAAGTCCAGATTTACATTACTGTGGCCTATAATTGTCCATTTGATCTTAAATACCGGTCCAAAGATTTTGATGCTATGGAGTCTTTGGGTGCAATAGAGCCATGTGCCATCTCGACCAAACATCGCAAACTCGTTTATGAAGTTTAAGATACTATACCAGTGTGGCACTTTCAAAAAATCGATTTTTTTGCCTTTTTCGACAGTTTATACTTTCAAGAATATCCTGTAAAAATTTCAAGGCCGTATCTCTGTCATTTTATCTTGCAAAAATCGATACTTAAATCTTTAACCGCGTTTTTCTCGAAATGAGGTTTTCAAATTTGCTGACATTGTAGCTCAAAGAGCAATTATCCGATTGACTTCAAATTTGAACTGAGTACTCTTGAATATATTTACTCTACAATGACGTAGGATATTTTTGATTGGATGAAAATTGACGATTTTGCATTGAAAAAAAACGACCATTTTATAGGCAAGAAAACAAACTTTTTTTTATAACTACGCCATTTTGTTAGATTTTGATATTTTTCGAAAATCCTACGTCATTGTGCAGGAAATACCTTCCAGTTTAACGACATTTTTTCCTTTTTCGGTTTCAGCTACTAAATCGGCCGGAATCATATCAGCAGTGGAGGAACTTTTTTTTTGGCGCCTCGGAAGGCAGCGCATAAGTCGCTTGGATCTGAATATTTTTCTATGAAAAAATTATATAATATAGGTCAAATATAGCTAAATATATTCTTAATTTTCCGAAACATTTAATTGAGTACTTTTCTACGAAAAAAATTCCTGAAAATCACCCAAATTTTCAGCGTTCACACCGGTATAGCCCCTTAATCATTAATTTGATTTCTGCCAACCAATAGAATATGAATGGTGCACCAATTGTTTTTGAGTCTTCTTGTACTATCAAACTTGTTTATTTGTACTCAGCATTAAAATCATTGGGTGTAATGCTGAATCACAACATAGCAACCATTTTTCGTCTTCAGCTACTGCCAACTGCGCCGTCTGCCAAACAAGTAACGTACATCATCGTCGATGATTTCATATAAGTTCGCGCATTCGTCACCCGAGTGCATTCGTTCGCATTGTCAGAAGTGCATTTTCATTTTTCGTGTCCATCAAGCGACAAACTGCAGCTGAATTTCAACGTGAAGGTTCTACACTTTTTTCTACACGTATTTACATCCATTCTGAAAAAAGTGGAGCGCGAATGTGACAAAATAAATGTCATGGGCATGCAGATGTTAAAAAAAAAGGAGACATGGAGCGCAAGAGAGACAGAGTCAAATGGCTCCAGTGCTCTTTCATATTCTGTCGAAAGCATCCAGTCCGGTCACAAGGTACGGACGAGGACATGCTCGACACTCCAACCACGTAGAATTAAAATCTGCGGGTATGGGGGTTAGAAATATCTACAAGCATACTGTGTATGCGCTTGCGGGTATGCACAGATGCAAACAAATATATTTCTATATATGAGACCCTGCTGTGACATTTTTTTTCGCTATGGTCGTTGAAAGCCGCGCTGATGCCTCTTAACTCATGCGAACTGCACCATTAATAATTACAACCAGCGAACTACGAGGTGTGTCGAGCGCCTTGGCAGCCTGTCCTTGGCCCGAATGTGAAAAAAAGAAACACTTTCACAAGTGGTTTCGACGATGATACTTCAACGCTCGACCTACAGGCTTATATTTTCACCCTAGAGAGGTTATTCCATTTGGCCTCCTCTATAACGATCCCTTCCGCCCCCAGATGCTTCAATCATTCGACATATACACGTTTAAGCATTACTTCAGATTGGAGAGTAGGTACAAAATGATGGATGTCGGTTATCCATTTAGAGGAATTGCCGAAAAATTCAAACGTCATCTCAGCATCGAATTTGGAAGTATGCAGTTGAGGGGCTGCTGAAGAGTGAACCAAATCGGTTCAATTATTGTAGCTATTATTATTATTATTAATTTATTATACACGTCGATATTTTCCATTTCGTAATTGAATCTTGTAATCGATAGCTACCCAGCCGTAGTTATCAATTCCAAATATATGAACTCCAACATATACCGTACGTGCAGCGAATACCCTTTGAAGCGAATGGTGTTGAAGTTTGCATCGTTGGAGTGCAACGAAAATTTTGCTTTGATTTTGCATTTCTCCATTTTTTCACCACCGCAAAAGAATGTTTAAAACGTTTCAGTGATTTTTAAAGCCGAGAACAATATTTAAAGCGTACGAAGAAATATAATTTTCGTTGCATCGCAACTATGCAAATTTCAATGCCCTTTGAATCAAAATTAATTCATGTACGGTAAATTTAGCATTTTATTTGATAAAAAACATTTTCATCGCGGTGGATTACACGAAATAGTAATTATTAAACGAAATTAGCTTATGATTATATCGAAAGAAATTGAAAAGCTCAATTTTCCAGCGGGCGCGTTTTTGTGTGATCTAATTAGGTGAGATCATTATTAATTACCATATGCATGCGCATACAGACGGGCAAAATACACCAGGTGCATGCCAATAAAGTATACCTGAAGAAACCTGAGCGCCCGAGGATACATATGCCGTTTACTCTGGTAGCAATCTAACTCGAACTAACGTGGATATACATCGCGTAAAGTTCAACCAGTTAAAATAGTACGCTAAGTTATCAAAAAAATCTCGAACACGTTGTTGTTTCTTTTAGCTTATAAAAAGTTATGGTTCACCTTTAAAATAACTATTATTTATTTTTATTCGAACAATGGTTGTATTATATTTTTCTCAATGATCAATTGTACAAGAAAAAATTAAATGATTTATAAAATAGCCAAGTACAATGAACGTATTACGCAAGTGTACAAGAAACGTTGCACACAAAACGGTTAAACCTTAGAAATAATTAGCTTGAAACTGTTTTATTTTTATTTAAAAAATTACATTTTTACAACAAAAAATTGAACCACACAAGTACACTGGAAATGCTGTGCAACGTCTTGGCATGCATGGTTAAGAACAAAAGCTCGACAAGATATCGAATTCTTCGTTCCTACCATCCCTATAAATCCATTTTCGACATAATATGAACATTTTCTTACCTTTTAACACGGCACCAATTGCCAGTAAGCGGTCAAAATAGATTTAATGTAATCTATAATCGATGGCTGATAAGGTAGAACATTAATATTTTTATCTGACTTTTTTAATCATTTAAATTTCGATTTCCACAAAACTAAATTCGCAGACTTAATTCAGGAACTTCTAAATTCTGCAAATTTAGTCGTATACGAAATTCGGAAAAGTTTCTATTTAGGAAATCAAATTTAAATTTGATTTCCAGAAGATTAAGTTGAATGAGAAATAAATTCCCCTTTGATTCCAAAAGATCCCGTTCAAGCTAACGTATATATATTTACATAATGCAGAAATATTCTGCGTTTCTCCAAAATATTGTTTTTCATTCCTCAGTATGAAGACGCTATGCTAGAGCTCCTGATTCGTGACAGGGGCATTCCTCACGCGGATTTCCAATCACGAAATCGATTTGCCTCTAACTCTGTACATCCTATCACGGAATCCAAGCAAGGGCCACAGTTTGAAAAGCGATTATCGTTTCAAAACATCATCCTTTGACAATATAATCATGAACGAGGTCTCATGAATCTCATAAATAAATATGAGAATTTCAACTTTTTACGAGTAACAGAGTTTGATCACGATTTCAGAGAGGGAGCATTTGCACTTCTAATGTCGTTTGAAAAATCGCACTTTTCAATGTAATTTAAAATCGTATATATTATTTTATTCCTAATTATGTCATCGTACCGCAAGTATTGAGCTACGACGATGTTGTCTATGTAAAAAAAATTCAACTTGCTGGCAAAACGTTTGGAATTGGAGAAGCGATTTCAATTGAAGGATTGAACCTGCCTTGTCGTAGGGTAATATAATTCATCGTGCTTGACGAATAATACTCCCCTGGTATATATAGAGCGAGTTTGAAATAAGTCTAATTGGATATCAAACTTTAAAAATGACTGAATTATTCATGCTTATTTCGTTGGAGAGCTATAGGTACGTTTTTTCTTATTCATCGTGTGCCCATTCGTGCAAACTGTACTCTTTCTTCTCTCTCTCTCTCTCTCTCTCTCTCGCAGCGGTCTAGCTGAGAAATGAACTTTCGGCACAAGTGGGTTTTGCTCTTTTAAACGAAACGAATATCGCGATTCACCCGAGTCAAGTAGACGTTGCAAAAAAGGCCCTGCTAGCTCTCCTGCGACCCTTTCATGTACAGTTTCGTTCGGGAAAAATTTCGTTGTCTCGTGAACGGACGGCGATATCACAACGTCGACGAAATTGTTGCCCAGCATTGAGTCTTCTTCAACCACGACGATCTCCTGTGGCTTTCACTTACTACGGACGACTAATTTGACGATGCTTCGTACAAAGGTGAACGAAGCCAACGTTCACCGAGTGGATCGAAATCTGTACAGGTATATATATATATATATATATATATATATATATATATATATATATATATATATATATATATATATATATTGTATAAGATACGGAAGCTGTATTAGTAGTAAGGCTGACTGGCCACTTGACGTAGCTACTTTTTGCCCGCTGGGCCAAAGAAATTGGAGATCTATGCTTGCAGATGGTTACTTTTCTAAAGTATGATTGAGGCTTAAAGTGAAGTAGAGGTTTTTTTCCCCTTCATCATAATCGTCGTCGATCGAGCCTCGAAACAAAAACCACGAATTAGAAATAAATATTTCATATATCGTTTTGGAGTCGTATCGAACAGTGTATACAATTCATAAGGCGGTTATTGCCAACTTCGAATTTACATTTTCATCGTTTGTCCAAAACTTGCTTGCATTTGTAGACTTGCATCTGTAAAAGTATTATCTGAAAACCATCCGGTCATTTTTGTGTGTAAAAATATTTAATTATAATCGGTTGGACTTAAGAAAACTATAGAATCGTTGGACTTAAGGCGGAAACCTGAGTTAGAAGGTCCAAAATAGCGTTTTTCGAGGACTTTTTTAGAAGGAAAAAAAAACAAGTGAGCCCAGTAAACATTGAGGTATCTTTTAATGTGTATTTGAAATGTATTAAAAAAATGTTTCAACATGGAACAATAAATGACTGCAGATTTATCAGCCTATTCCATGTGCGCCTTGCCACTGCAGTCCCCAATCGGCAGGAAAGATGCAGCTCGCAATTCTTGACTGAAACAGATAACCAATAAAATGTTCAATTGTCACATATTTTTGTTCTGGATGAATTGAGAAAAAGCTGACAAATCGTAACATTATAACTTTTCTCTAAAAAAAAATATGTTAAAAAAAACCATCTAACGTGCTATGAAAATTAGTTAAAAATACTTTTTCAACGATTTTTTCAATTCACTTAGAAGAGATGTTCATACTGAAGAAAATAAACTTTCGTTTGATTCAATAGGCCGTTTATTTTTTTGCTATCACGCCCGCCAATTTGGAAAAATCGTGAGAATAAAAACTGGAGAAAACACGCTCCAAAGTTTTCAATAGGAGGGAACGTAACTATCAAATATCAAACCCTTCTCCGCTTTTGGCCTTGTATCTTCGAAAATATTTACAATTGGCCTCTGTAACTTTGTAAAAATATTCTTGGATAGTTTATCTATCGATTTAAGCAATAAAAAAGAGATTTTTCGGACCTTATAATACAGGCTCCCGCCTTTAAAAAACTATAGAATCCTATCCGTTTATTTGAACAACTCGCAACACATTTTCGACGGTTCGAATAACCTCATCCATATACACGTTGTAGCGAAATGTTCGACTTTGTTATTGAATTGTTAACAAATAGAACGTCATCTTAGGATTTTTCGAAAATTGCCGAAAAATGTATCCCTTAGCCCTTTAACTGCCATTGTAGCAAATTTGCTACGTTCACTTTGACCCCGTCGGTAAAAGCGTAAGAACGCTATAGCGGACAAGCTACTTCACAGTTCCATCAATCTATGCTAGATGCAGTTACAAATGCCGGGACAGCTTGAAATTCAAACGTGAACATATGAATTATGTTAATATGGCAACAATGTTATCGTGAAAATTGACGACGCTTGCCCCAGCACTCGATCTGGTGCCCGTTTTTTGTCCAAAGAAGTAAGAAGATGGACATTCTTGAAATATTTTTTGATAGAATTGTGTAAAGGAAGCTTAACTGGACGAACTAGGCTTTGAAGAATTTTTATTGAATTAGAAAAATAGTCCGAACCGAGCGGGTAGTAGCAAATTTGCAACAGTCCGAAAATACTGCTTCCCAGGTCCTTATCGACAAAATTATGGTTGGACATTCATATTTAACGCTTTTTTACCTATACTACCAAAGGAAATGGTCTTGAGCCATCCAGAAATAGGCGTGGCCGTTAAAGGGTTAAAGGGACACATGTTGTCATTGTAAGCGAATGCATAATTTACTCGAACATTTTTCGCAGCAGAAACAAACTGATCGGAAATATGCATTCGAAACTTCATTCGATACGGTTGGATTTTGGACAAATTTCGTCGTTAGGTAGATGCGAGAAACACTGATGCAATTTTTTGTTCTTCATCGATGGGCGAACCAAAAAAAAGTACTCCTCTGTCGTTCTCGTTCCGTGAAATCATTCGTGAAATAGTCGATATCGGAATACTCATACATTTAAAATAGTCGATAAATGTAAATTAAAAGATGATAGTTCTCTCATCAACACCAACTTTTTTCTCAAAATTTTTTGTTCGTTTAACGGGGTATGCCTAGTTGTAACAGCCGAAAACAGCTCACTTGTGCGATTTATTTTCTTCGAAAATCGTGATGATACATTTTTACAAAAATTAGGTATTTGCAAAAGTATTTTATGAAAAACATTCTGTAATTTTTTTTGTCCACAAATATTTAATCTCGAAAACGTCTTTTGCGGTGAGCAATGCCCTTCAGAACCAGGCTATCTAATACCAAAAAATCAAACAGCTTTCATGGTATATTGTTTATCCTATGATTAATCGAAGGAATTTCCGAAATATTCAATGAAAACAATGGGCGAGTGTTAAAAGTGAGTCTTGATTTTTGCAAAATAAATGTGCATCGTTCATCAATTCGAGAGTATAAATGGGAAAAAATCCTTCGATCAAATACGATATTTTTACATCCAGAAGAATCCCCAAAATTTTCAGAAATATTCATGCAGTAGTTTCCGAGATATGTTGCTTACCGACTCTGAAAACGTACTTTTGAGGATGAAGCGTTGAAGTTTCGATGGACGCTCCGAGCGTTCCGACGGCCGTTGACATGAAAGTCTATCAATCTGTCAACTTTGGTCTGCTCAACTTGAAATTTTCGAGGATCGTTTATGAGATGATATGCTGTAAAAATACATTGATTTTGAAAACAGTGACTTTTCGACTTTCACGACTAGACGTAACTTCTTAATTTGGAAGCGTTAATATTTCGATGACAACTCTGCGACAGCATAATTGCAAGATTCGTCGCGTCATGATTCGGTCGCGGTGTGCTGACTTCACTGTACGCCCGAGGGCAAAGTTCGGCACGGGGACAGAACGCGAGCCTACGCAGATACAAATATTTCCACTGTCATGGCAAACGTGTAGGCGTAACTGGTGCGATGTAACGCGCGATATACTGAGACTTGCGCTCTCCCGTCACTTACCAATTAACGTATACGTATGTAGGTACATCTAGGCACCTGGAAGCCAGAAGGGCCGATCAAGTACACGCAAATACACAGTTGGTAACCTACCACAGGGCTGTGTCATCAAACTACAGCGAAACCCTACACACCAAACAGCGTGTGTACCTTTGTTAAGCTAACCCCGTATATCGAAGTTGAAAGTTTGCCGTTGGCATTCCGCCATCGTCACGGTGGACAAAATCCTTCCTCTGTGTGTTTACGGTTATGTTTACGCTCGGAAGTCTTGCGCGTACTGGTGTCCAGAGAGATCAATTCCAAATGGTCCACCACCTATCGCATGCTCGACGTTTGCCACCGTGTTTGATTCGTCGTGCTCTTCGACTCGGCGTTTCGTTGCCTTCGACGATTTTTATGATGGCCGCTGCCCGAGTCGAAATTTTCAGCCTATTTTGCCCCTCCAGATCCTCACAGTGGTAGGAGTTAAACGCAGTAAAGTAGCTTCGCATTCAATATAAAATAAGCTCCTACTTAACGCCTAGAACGGGAACAAATTTCCCTTTTCTTCACTCGCAGGCGCTAAGGAGGACGTCGAATGACACACGTATACACGCACACGCATACACTCTATTACGCATATAGAGATATATATGCCTGAATACGCGCATGCGTAGGCACACGTATATACCCGCACACATACATGCCTAAGCATACACCAACACACGTATACTAGTACCTATACGTATGCATGCGTGCCTGCTATAGGGATCCGCGTATACATGCATACATGAGGGCAATTCCTATCAAAAATATTGTAACTGTTTACCCAAGATCCATTTCTTCCACTTTGGAGAGTTGCTGGAGCTGCAGGGGCAAGTTTGAAGCGAATGCGAAAGGTTCGCTGGGTGGAGATAATGGAAAGGCCATTGGAAAAGTAGGCCTCTACGGCGAACGCGCGGTCCTACCTAGTCCAACGCATGACGGTTACTGAAAACTATCAGACAGGCTCTTTCGAATGCGACCATCCCCACCCTCGTTTCGTCGAAACAGCCAAATGCACGATAGATCCAAATGCAATCAAAAGAGGAGCTGCAACGACTTCAGCTAGGTTAGGTAGGAGTATAAGGGCCTATGCAGGAGGTAAGCAGCATAGGAAGGGCATGTGGCGGGCCATAGTAGGCCTTCTAGCAGTAAACAGAGTCAAGTGAGGCTGACATAGGATCAAAGGCCTTTAAGGCGTTACCCCCACTTGTAGCGCAAAAAAGGCCTTTTTCATGAATTTTTTTAAAGAAAATTATAAAACTTTTTTAATCGATCAATATACCATCTTAAAGAACACATCTTGCAGAACTTTCAGTAATTTTTTTATTGAAAAATATTACATTGTTTAGTGGCAAATGGCCGTCAATGAAATAATGTTTTATATACATTTGCGGTGACCAACATTGCGGCGAAGTGGATCTGAAGAAAAAAAATGCGGATGGATTTAGTCAAATATAAGTATAAACTAGTCTTTAATCGAAGGATTTTAAAAAAGATTCATTTTTCACAAAATGGCGGACAGTCAAAGTTAATGGTTCGATTTTAACGAAAAAAAAACGGCCGTTTTTTGGCTATAAAACGGCCATTTTTTTCGAAAAAAAAAATCGAACGTTTAAAGACTACATTTTTATGTATTAAATAAGCCTGCAAAATTTCAAGAAGATCAGTTCATCAGTGTTCGAGTAATCTTGGTCACCGACTTCAGAAATGCCATTTTGAGAAAAACGCATTTAAAGTTTCTCTTTCAACGCGGATTCTTCTCTTTCAATGCTCATATCTCAGTCAATTTTGTTCGGATCGACTTGAAATTTTCAGGACATATTCTCAGATACTTTTACTTCAAAAAAATGCAATAAAAAAAATCGATTTTTTCAAAATCGCAAGTGGGGGTAACCCCTTAAAATACGTTGTAAATTTCGACTCGGGTGATGTTTGCAGAAAGAAAAAATTATGCGGCGAGCCATTGAAATATCGTAGGTTGATTGCCATTCAAAGTGATTGTGATGACGTATCTCAGAACCGTCGCAAATAATCGGATTGGTGGAATCGAGGGAAATCAAAGATCGCAATGAAATCAAGCGATTTGATTATTGGTTACCTAGGCTCGCTATGGTTGTGGTGATTCTTAGAGGGTAATCAAATGTAGGAATTGGATTGAGTGATTGGACTCATGGTTACTAAGGCTCACTATAAGGTCACAATAACTCGACCCAGGGTCAAATTGTGATTAGAAGACTTGCCCTAAAATCGTAATCTTCGGACAGTGTTTCAGTGATGGGCATCAAACGGGTGACACCTAGTTCGCGGCGGGAAAAGAGATGTTTTCGTGAATTTTTTTTAGGAAATGGGTGCAGTTTTTTAAACTTTTTTTCATAGTAAAGGGTATCATATCAAGTATCTTTGACAATTTTTTTATTGGGAAATATTTATAAACGACTGAGATACAGTAAATTGCACAGAGCGCTGCGCAAAAAAAGGTCCTTCGTGATGACCACTCCGGCTCGGGTACAAATCATCTGAAATAAAAAAAACCAAATGAATTCAGTTTTTGTACCCATTATCTAGTCTTTAATCGAAGAACTCAATAAAATAATGATTTTTGAAAAAAAAAATGGTCGCTTATCGAAAGTCATCGTCGAAATTTTTGTGAAAAAAAAACACCCTCTTTTCCTTGATATAAAAAAAAATCTGCATTGAGAAAAAAATTCTTCGATTAGGGACTGCCTTTCGATATACAAAAAATGTCTCTGAAATTTGAAGCAGATCGGTTTAGTTGTTTTTGAGATACTTTGGTCACCGATTCTGAAAAAGTCATTCCAAGAAAAACGCGTTCAAAGTTTTTACCTGTAACGTAAAGCGGTAAGCGGACCTACCTGTAAACGCTCATACCTCCTCCAATTTTCAATGGACCGACTTGACATTTTCAGAGAAAATTGTTGAGAGGTTATATTATAAGAATCCGTCGAAAGCAAAAAATCGATTTTTTTCAAAAATTCAAACTATGTGAAAGCCGTTGAATTGAACGATGAGACTGTGGCACTTCGGCCTTTGGCGAGTTGATTCCTCTGAATCGTCTGTACGGTCGAAGAACCGAGACTTGTAGCGAAGAACAGCAGTCAACGCGTTAGGGCATCTTGCAACATCAAGGTGCTCGGAAATCGAAGCATCTGAAATTGATGAAGTCGCCGCCTAGGCCTTCCGTTCCAAGGAGTACGTTAAAGCTCGACAAACACAGGAAACGGAGAACACGTTAATAGCGGGAGAGCACGAGGTGAGATTCATGCAGGCGTATGTATGAAAAACATTACGAGAGAGAAAGAGAGAGCTCGAAATACGCGAGGAGTCAAATGCTACCCCAACAACGATGTCAGAGGGTAGCACGAGCGAGCCCCAACGAGGCCCGAAAAGCGGAGGGGAGCTGAAAGAAAACATTAGGTACAGAAATACAATGCCGAGGGTGTTTCGCCGTGGCGGCAGTCTCGAGGACACGAGTACCCAGCGAAACGCTCAAAAGGATGATAAAGAGTGTAATTTTCGTGGGTACACAAGTCTGAGTTATTAACGACGTTGCACAAGGCGGGTGATGTGCGTGCGCTCCTCGTCCGTCGAGGGATGAAAAGCTTCGTTGAACTTGAAGGTAATTTGCATAGCCTCGCGGACTCCAACCAAAAATGAGTACAGCCTTCATGAGAATACGTACGTGCGCGCGTTCAGTGTTCTACTGTAAATTCGGAATTTTCTTATCGTCGACACTGTTTTGCAATGTCGTAAACGGGTAGCTGTGTAGAAATTTCAGACGAGAAAAAGTACTGCCCCTGATCTGCCTTCCCTGCATAATATCCCATGTAGAGGTTGCCATGAGTTGTCCAATGTTACGATCAGGCCAATATTGGGACCATCGTATAAGCCAACAGAAGAGAAATAATATTGGCCCATTACTGTTTCGCTCTGAACTGAAAACTGGCACAATATCGGCCCATCCCTAAAGCCTGTCCTGGCCCATCTTTAAAAACTAATAAACAGCTGTGATAGTTAAACTAAATTTGCCAATTTAAAAACTGGGGATACTAAAATACTGACAATTCCATTGGCCCAATATTGTTCCGTTATAAATTGAAAACCGGCACAATATCGGCCCATCGTTTAAAATCAATAAATAACCGTGATGGTTGAACTATATTTGCCAATTTAAAAACCGGTAATGCTAAAATACAAGCAATTACATTGGCCCATTATTGTCCCGTTATAAATTGAGAACCGGCACAATATCGGCCCATTACTAAAGATTATCCTGGCCCATCTTTCAAAACCAATAAACAGCAGTGATAGTCAAACTAAATTTGCCAATCCTAAAGCTGGCAATCCTCAAGGGGGGATTGTCTTTTTTTTTCGCAAAATTTACCGCTTTTTGGGAATTTTTTTGTGAGGAAAGTATACAACGGAAAACTTGTGAAACTTGGCATATAGTTTTATTGATCTGTTTACTACATACAAAAAAAATTTTAAACAATTTCATCAAAAAATCCGCCTCCCACCCCCCTCGACGCGCGATGGTCCTTTTTTGATGGTGTGCACGATTACAGCCTTCACGTTCATCCTGCAACCAAAACCCAAAAAGCATTTTACTTTAGACACATATAGCTATCGTTCGATGAAGGGGAAAAAAAATTGACGATTTGGTGACGTTTTGAACTTGAAGTATCGATTTTTCGAAAAAAATTGATCGATTTTTTGTTATGAATAAAAAACTATTAAACGTATTGCTTTTTTGCTACATCAAACGATAAAAGGATGTCAGCTGAGCATTCTGTCCAAATTTGAAGGCAATCGGTTGAATAGTTTTTGAGAAATCGTGCACACTATCAAAAAAGGACCATCGCGCGTCGAGGGGGGTGGGAGGCGGATTTTTTGATGAAATTGTTTAAAAATTTTTTTGTATGTAGTAAACAGATCAATAAAACTATATGCCAAGTTTCACAAGTTTTCCGTTGTGTACTTTCTTCACAAAAAAAATCCCAAAAAGCGGTAAATTTTGCGAAAAAAAAGACAATCGGCCCTTAAATACTGGCTATTACATTGGCTCATTATTGTCTCGTTCTAAATTGAAATCCGACACAATATCGGCCCATAGTTAAAACCTATCATGGCCCATCTTTTAAATGCATTAAACAGTCATGATAGATAAACAATATTTTCCAATTTTTAAACTGGTGATGCTGAAGTACTGCCACTTACATTGGCCCATTATTGTTCCGTTATAAATTGAGAACTGGCACAATATCAGCCCATTACTAAAACCTATCCGGGCCCATCTGTTAAAACCAATAAACAGCCGTGATAGTTCATCGAAATTTGCCAATTTTAAAACTGGCAATGCTAAAATACTAGAAATTACATTTAATTAATCTAAGCCCTTTATTGGCTAAGTGGGTCAGACCATACCTGCTTTTATTTATTCAAGCCTTGGGTTATTCATTATCTGTATATTGTGCCAGAATAGGCAAATAACTGGCACGTCATATATTAATCGACTATATTTTGTAGTTCAGTTTTTGTAATCAAGTCTTGGCCTATTATTGGCATTTGTAAGTAACCAACATAAGTAAGTAAAATGTCCCAATTTTGAAACCTATCATATACGCAAATCACAATTTATTTCAAGGTTATTCCATGAAATATGTATCCATAAGGACCAATCTCGGGCCAATCTTGGCCCGATATAGGTTGAATATTTATCACGCTCCCAAACAAACCGAAACAAACTCACGGCCCAATATTCTAGATAGACTAACTTCTAGAGAGACCAACTGTGAAGGCCCATCATAGAGCCAGTGGTCAATTTCTACATAGGCCCTTCAAGAGGGCCCACATAGGGCCAAGTGCAATCACCAACATTGGCGCTACAATGAATTAAATCATTGGCCCCACAATTGCTGGCTCTGTTGGCCGATATCGGGCCGTTCTTATCATTTCTACAAATGCACCTCATTGGTAAATACTCACGGCCCAATATTCTAGAAGGGCTAACTGTGAAGGCCCGTCCCAGGTCCAACGGTCAATCTCTACTTGGGATCAGGCTCTGGCCGGTCCTTCAACCCTGGAATAGGTTCGCAATGTAACGGGTCTAAGGCTAGGTCCTGATCCGCCGTTCCCTTCCTCGGGAACTGATCAGGAACGTGCCGGAGAACAAGCGGGAAATGACCAGAAAAGTTGTAGGGTATAGATCGGGAAACAACCAGGAACAAACGAGGAAATTAAAAACGACGTTTCAGCGTTTTTGGAATCCTTGAGGATGTAAAATTGGGAGTGTATTCAATTTAATATTTCGACAACATATTGTTTGTTGGTTATCTACTTGCTAAGATAGTATATGAGTGTATACATACGCTTGCTCGCATTTCCTGATGGGCAAAGAGACAGAAAAACGTACACAGATCACTATCCGAGCGAAAAAGGCCTAGAGTGGAAAGGGTTCTTTCACAAGTATCGCAAAATCATAAGCGTAAGTGCACGCAGTAAGCATATCACTTCTGAACGTGGTACCAATCACAGGACGAACTTTTATCCTCGTACGTCGGTACCTTGCTTACGCGAAACCCTTCGCTTGTAGCCACCTGGCGGATTGTTGGCGAAATACTTTCAGGTAATGTCTTCCCGGCCAGAAAATTGATATTTCTCAACATGGCGACAAGGCGTTCAAAAGCCACGAATGGGCTGCTTTACTTTTTTGGCTCATAAAATAATTTGGCTATTCTTTGTGCGCAAATAATTAGTTATCGTAATCCCGGTATTTATAATAAGCATTGTCATCATTGATAAAATGAATGCTTTTAATAATGAATAGAATTACAACAGATGTATTAGTTTCACCCCAATCAATTATGAATTTCTTTGATGAGGTGAAAAGCAAAGTAGCTTTTCTTCAGTTCTTAAGGCACCACACCACGGTTCCCGCGCGGTACGAGGGTGTATTTTTCGTAATTATTTTCAAGCAAACGATGAATGGAATTTTTTTAATCCTCATAGTCAATATATACATATAGAAAACTGTATACAAATTTTTGTACTCGAATCTAAAGTATGGTTTGCGGTGTACGCTACATCTAAGAGGACACTCCGACGAAATTGCAGCTCGGCGGTTGACAGCGATTAAGCCATACGGTTCATTTGAAAAATAAAATAAACATTTGGAAACTAGACATATAGGTTTACTGCATCACGTAGGGGAATTTCGATATCCAAAAAAATGGCAGATCAGCGAATTTTATTTCCGATTTTCATGGAAAATTTTCATCGTTCATAAAAAAAAGAAGCATGCCCTTTATATAAAAATCCCTACGTGGTGCCATGGAGACTGGATTTTCGAACAGTTTAAGACTTGGCGCATGCAAATCGGATAAATAGTTTTTTTAATATGTCGTCAACCAGGTTGAAAAACGTAGTTTCGAGAAAAACTCGTTCAAAGCCGCACATCTGCCGCTTGGCGCGGTCGTGCGCTTCGAACGGTTTCACATAAAATGCTGTATCTCCGCCAATTTTACAAATTTCTTTAAAAAATTTGATGAGAGCATTCTTAACAAATGTATATTTCAGAAAATGAAAGAAAAAAAATTAGAAGTATTTTTTTTACCCTGGTGTGATGCCTTGAGGGCAGGCTCCAGGTTTTCAGAACATCAATGTTCTGGCCGTGAAGATGTTCTTGCTCGCAATGTATTCCCGCCAGAAGATTGCGATTTCCAAACATAGAGGGTAAGCCGTAAAAAAGAACGATTTTGCGATCCCCCCGGTTTATTCCACGGAAGGGCCCGGTCAAGTAAATCAGACGAGGCAAGTCTGGTCAGGACCGGACACAAAGTAGGGAACGCCCGGTCACGTTTCTGCACGGGTAGTAGTGGGCGCGCGGTCGGTACGCGGCTGCGGCGATCTCCCGTGGTAAGCAGAGATAGCCTGGGCCAACACTTGGATGGGTGAACGCTTAGCCGCAGCTTGCGTAGCAGTTACCACACGAGAGGCAGTTCGAACGGGTTTCCGATGATGACGCAACTGGAACTCGTTAAAATGTGGCTACCTGTATCAGGACAGGTTTTCCGCAATTGCCATGTGCCCTCCTGCAACTTGGATACAGCAGTGCATTGGGAAAGAATGGCTGTAGGCAATACTCTGTACGATTTTCTCAGGCACTGGCAATATTGGAGTGACAAATGTACGTTAAGATGTGATCGTAGAAGCTCTCAAAGCCGATGAAGGAACATTGGGAAGGAAAGTGGAGAGTGAAATTATATAATTCGATGAGAATGGATTCGGATCAAACTGACCCACCGGATGATATCTCAAGTTTGGATGACATCTTCCTTGTGAATATCGATTGACTGATAACGCATATCAGTCGATGTATGGCTGATAGAGAATCAACGACGCCCGCACCTACGCATATCGGTATCAATAATTCAAGCTGTGTTCTTTATCCATAGGATCGGCCGTTACCTCTCGATTAGCATAATCGCACATGTCATTTGCCATTCGTATACATCCATTGCCTCCCTTTCGGTGACTAACAACTTGACACACGTGTTCGATCGAATAGAATAATTACGTTGATTCGCGGTTTCCTGTGTACACGCAACTGTACAATTAATCTGCTGTCCGTCAGAATTCGCATTAATGTATCGTCAGCAAACATTACGACTGTAATACATGAAGCAGGAACAACCAGTTAGAGACGGGACGAAAGGGCGGCAGAGAGAGGGTGGGGGTGCGTTCCAGGGTGTGCTCTGAGTATGCTCTGTGGTCCATTAAGCATCTGGGACGACCATCTCAGATGTATAATGTCCCGAGCCATTTACACGTGTACACGCGCTACAGAAAGCTATTTGTAGCGTATATGTATGCACCGCATTACGTACGAGATGCATATGCCTAGTCATGTCTTCACGTCAATCCCATTCAGCGCAACGTACCGCTCGCAGATAATACATTCTTCTAGTTACTATCATACATTCATACCGA
This sequence comes from Ophion ellenae, assembly GCA_963210295.1. Taxonomy (NCBI): domain Eukaryota; kingdom Metazoa; phylum Arthropoda; class Insecta; order Hymenoptera; family Ichneumonidae; genus Ophion; species Ophion ellenae. The sequence goes on from OY723385.1 coordinate 37,638,419, forward strand.
AGAAAGCGAAAAAATCAAAATGGATCCTTTATATCGCACAACATCTGTTGGTGTGGAACTAACAATTTGTACAATCACTATTTTGGGTAAAAGAAAAAAAAACATGGCTAGTTACAGATTATTCTATTGTTATGTGAAATGGAGACTGGGGAATTTTAAATCGCAAAGGTGTGTTTATAGCGGGTGTTTAATAATCTGGAGTTTTATATTTTCGCGTGATTATTTTTCAGCTCGGGTTGGTCACGTAAAGTTTGTTGGAATCTAACGAGTTATGGTAATTTAGTTTTCCGTGTGACTCAACTTTCTCGGTCGATTCTCGGAATACGTTTGAAGATGGATCTTCCAATTTTCTATTGATTCACTGATTTTTTAAATTGAGATTTTTGAACGTCTTTGATCCCGTTCCATCCACCATATGTGTGACATGACACACCATGCATAGTTTGATTTGCGCGACATTGGGCATTTCGGTATGGAAGAATATGTAAGGGCGACGAATGTATTATGGATTATATGTCTTGAAAGAGACTTTGAGAAATGCGGTCTGCTTGGATAACTTGTCGAGAAGTTGCGACAGAAGGCTCTGCGAACAACCGCGAAAAGTGTGAAATGTGAAAATGAAAACAGAGAAAAAGGATGCGGCGCAGGCGTTAAAGAGAGAGAGAGAGAAAGACAGAGAGAGAGAGAGAGAGAGAGAGAGAGAGAGAGAGAGAGAGACAGAGAGACAGAGAGACAGAGAGAGAGAGAGAGAGAGAGAGAGAGAGAGAGAGAGACAGAGAGACAGAGAGACAGAGAGACAGAGAGAGAGAGAGAGAGAGAGAGAGAGAGAGAGACAGAGAGAGAGAGAGAGAGAGAGAGAGAGAGAGAGAGGAGCGCGAGAGGAAGAGGGAGTAAGATCGAGTGAGACGAGACGAGAGATATTGCCGTTGGGAAACTATCGCACGGGGTGTGAAACTTTATCTTGGGATTAACCGAAGATGGTGAGAAGCGGTCTCGGAGATTGCTACATAGCTGTATAGCTTTCGTGCAAAGTTCCGTCCTTTGCTCTCCTTGAAGATTAAATGCCGTGTGCTTTTGAACACTCACCCCTCCTGTCGTTGTCACTCTCACTCCGATATTCTGTGACATCAGCACCGTAAAACATCTTTCTCCAAAACTCATACATCGTCCTTCTCGTGTGAAAACCGCATATCGATATCAATGACTACGTCTCGATACGCAATATCGTTAATAAAAATCGAAAATAATTTTTGTTGCCCTGTAGGATAGCCTGCCTGAGACGCATCCCCTACAGACGTTGATGTAATTTGCACCGCTTTTAATTTTAAACAAAAACGATTGGTGATATTCGTTAATGGGCACATTTTTCTTGCATAATACGAATGCAAAATCAACAAAACATTGACACACGCATGTTGTACGCACGCTTTCCAAAAATATTCAAAAGGCACGACTTAGCGATATTGTTCCTCAATCGTACTAGGCTCATCTCAAGTCGTACGTATAGAAAAAAAGGCCGATAGAATAATTGCGTTGGCGATACGAACATGACGAAAATATCAGTAAAAAAATGATCAAATATTTACTTTTTGAATATTTTGCAACGCGCACTCACCGTGACTGGGGAGGAACTTTCTTTAGGACCATCAGGGGTCCTATGTGCTCTGAGAAAATAATATATTTCTATTTACCCGGATTTTCTTAACTATTAACAAATGGTAAAGTCGGATGTGGCCAAATAAATATCTTTTTACAGCTAATGAATCATGCATTCAAGGAAGACTTTGTCCTTAGAGTGCCATATTTCAGGTGTTTACATTTTATTTTTTTTAAAGGAAATGACTAAAGCTTTTTGAGTGCGGTTTTTTTCTTGCTTTTATTCATGATATACAGAAAGTTAAAAAAAAATGTTTTTGAAAAAAAACCAAAATGGCGGTCGTTGCAGCTCCGCGAAAACAGGTCCTTGAAACGCGGGAGGTAAACGGCTGACATCACTGCCCCCTCTTTCTTGATCTGAAACACAAATTCAAAGCATATTATCAATCTGTGACCCTTTGGTCATGGAATGACGGATGGGTTTTTCGTTTAGTACAAATTTCGGAAAATGGCGGCAATTTAAAAAAAATCGAATTTTCGCGTTTTTTTCGCATAAAAAGATAAATAATAAATGCAAAAATGTATCTATCGAAAAAACGATCCGTCATTCCGTGAAGACATATTTTCTGAGTATGCTCTCCAAATTTCGGGTCGATATGTTAATTACAGCGGTCAGGAGGATGTCAGCCATTTTTAAAAACGTGTTTTCGAGAAAAACGCGTTTAAAGTTTTGTAATGTGTCAGAGCGCGCTGACGGTGTCAACTTCAAACGCGTTTAAAGTATCGTAAACGTTCGAAATCCGGGAAACGCTTCGACAGACTTATTTCTACTTACATGTAGATTAAGAATCCGTATTTAGAAAATTTGATTTTTTGAAAATTTGAAGGACAAAGTCTCCCTTAAGCCTTTGAATTGTCACAAATAAATATTTGGTAATCGTGAAAAAAAGTGTAGTTTAATGGAACATACCTTTTCTTGACAGCCAATAGATATATAGTTGGTCTAACCGAATGCTTACAAGGAACATCCCTCAGGTGACACCCTTCGATTTTTTTGAAATTTGGATATGTTATAAAGCACCGAAAAGTAAGCGATACGTATTTCCTTTATCGGCGGAAAAACTGTTTAAAGGGGTGAAATGAACTCTCGAAAACAGGGGTGTTTTTCGTTCTTCGTCGATAACGTTATCGTTCTCATCTCCAATGTATAGTGCACAAAAAAACAAACATTGTTGCAATTTGAATTTTTTTAATATCTCGTACCGTTACAACGTTATCGACGAAAAACGAAAAACATCCCCATTTTTTAGGGTACGTTTCAGCCCTTAAAACCGTTTTTCCGCCGATAAAAAAAATAAGTATCGCTTACTTACTTTTCGGTGCTTTATAACATATCCGAATTTCAACAAAATCGAAGGGTGTCACCTGAGGGATGTTCCTTGTTAGTATTAATGTACTATAAATACTTGTTTCCTATAACTGAGGCGTTTATTTCATGAGATCAGTGGAAAAGTTGTCCCAGATGAAAAGCATAGTTGAGTGATCGATATTTTATATTCGCACAAGTCAAGACTCGTGGATAGTTACCAAAGGAATAGTTGGATAAAGTAATTCATTGATTGCCGGTATATGAATGTGCAGTTGAATCAGTGTAGCCCTATGGTGTTAGTGTGCAAGGGTACAATGCAAGGAACAACCGTTGACAATTCATTTCGATTGTGCAATAAATCTCCGAGCGTAGCCGTTTCTCTAATTTCATGCTCTGTATTTGGATAAAACCAATAGAAGTGTACCAAAAGTAATTGATTCAAAATAGTTTTTTGAATAGAACTGTATTTACACGAGTGAAACAAAGGTTTACATTTTCACGGTCACAAGCTGATATTTCTCAGGTAAGTGGACACGTGGTCACACACATTCCCCAGTGTACCTCGATTACGTCGCCTCAGCGCACGAACGAGCTTGTGCGGCAATGGGCAATAGTAGCGTACAAAGTAAGCGGTCGTGCCAAATGTGCGATACTTATCTCAAGTACAGATTTGTTAACTATTAACAAATCATCATTTGAGACGAGTCGTCGATTTTTCAACAGTTATTTTTTTACTTTCAACAGGTAAAAAAATACCTGTTAATATGTTAATCTGTAAACCTGTTAACGCGGTCCTCTAGTTTCTCGGCGGTTTTTTTACGGCTTTTTCAATAATTTTTTACGGGCAAAGCATCGAAATAATCAATCTCATTGTTTTTGCATAATCTTTATTAACATTTAAATAAGCTTTACAAATTTTTTGAAGTCAAAATATATAATAGAATAATGGTTATAGTGGCCGACAGGAAGACATCAAGTAAAAGAGATGCTTGACGGTGACCAAGATTGCGGCTGTTCTGCTTATCTGAAATCAATAAACCAAACGGCATTTTAATCTTCATATTTAAGACTAGCGATTGAACTAGACTGAATTCTAAATCACAAAAATTGATTTTTTTATACACTTTTGAAAATTACATTCTATTTCTTACTCATTTTTTCTTAAGTTTTTCGCTCGTACAAAAAAAACTATCGAAGCAATCATGATAATCCTAGTTCAATCGCTGGCTTATAACATATTAAAGATGCTGTATAAATTTGTACAAGATCGGTGCAGTAGTTTCTGAAATATCGTGGTCACCGTTTCGAAAAATGGTGTTTCCAGAAAAACGCGTTTGTAAGTTCGCGCATGTGATTTATACTAAAAATTTCATCTCACCGTCAATCTGCTATGCCTGGACCATACAATAGGCCTTCCTCTTCTTCTTGGAAGTCACGCAGAGCTGCTCCGTCTTCCCTTTTCGCGATTCGGGCCTGTTTTACAACATCACTCGTGCGCCTTTCTGAACGGTCGATCCGAGAGCTATCACGCTGTTGAACATATCCTTTAGCTTCACTGTAAAAATAAATGCGTTGTTTCAAGACGTTTCACGTGTGTAATCGTGTCGCCGTTTTCAACACGGCAACTCATGTGTTGATGTCGAACGACACATTTTACGCGTGTTCTGTCAATACGCTTCAAGCGTGTTTTAGCAAGTTCAAAGCGTGTTGTTTCGATACACTTTAGGCGTGTAAACGCTTGTCGCCAATTTCAACATGTTTAAAATGTGTTGATGGCTAAATCAACACACTTTTTGATGTGTACTTGTGGACGCTTGGGCATAACGTACAAGACGTTACGTAGGCATACGTTTAAAAATAAATAAAAAAGGTTTCTCCGTTACTGGTGGTTTATTCCAATGGTTTACTACCATACTTGATGAGTTCCAGTCGTCCTGAAATCAATTCCTGCGAATAAATTTTATTGTCCATACCCGGTTTCGAACCTACCTAACCTAGTTACTTCTATACCGAATACGTACGCTAACCATTGTGCTATCGGCTATACTTGCGGTTTTTCATCAAGAAACGGAATACATGGTTACATTGAACGAGAAGAGTAATGAAGACATTTCACATTTTATGTGTATGTGTCTACACCCAACACACATAAAATGTGAAATGTGAACAGAAATTTCTTTCACTCTGAACAGGCAATTTTCTTTGCACTGGACAGAAAAATTTGTCCGCAAAGAATAAAGAATTTTCTTTGCCCTGAACAAGAAATTTCTCTCACTTTGAACATACAATTTTCTTTGCCCTCGACAAAAAAATTTGTCCGCACAGAAAAACAAATTCCTTTGCCCCATACAAGCACTATTCTTCACTCCGAACAGAAAACTTTCTTAGCACTGGACAGAAAACTTGGTCCGCACAGAATAAAAAATTAGCTTTGCCCCGAACAAGAAATTTCTCTCACTCCGTACTGGCAATTTTCTCTGCCCTCGACAGAAAAATTTGTCCGAACAGAAAAAAAAATTCCTTTGCCCCGTACAAGCACTTTTCTTCACTCTGAACAGAAAACTTCCTTCGCACTGGACAGAAAACTTGGTCCGCACAGAATAAAGAATTTGCTTTGCCCTGTACAAGCAATTTCCTTCACTCCGAACAAACCATTTTCTTCGCACTGGACAGAAAAATTGGTCCGCACAGAATAAAGAATTTTCTGTGCCTCGAACAACAAATTTCTCTCACTCCGAACTGACAATTTCCTTTGCCCCGAACAAGAAATTTCTCTCACTCCGAACAGACAATTTTCTTTGCCCACAACAGAAAAATTTGTCCGCACAGAAAGAAAAATTCCTTTGCCCCGTACAAGCAATTTCCTCCATTCCGGACAGAAAACTTTCCTCGCACTGGATAGAAAAATTGGTCCGCACAGAATAAAAAATTTCGTTTGCCCCGTATAGGCAATTTCCTCCACTCCGGACAGAACACCTTCTTTGCACTAGATAGAAAAAGTGGTCCGCACAGAATAACAAATTTCGTTTGGCCCGAACAAGGAATTTTTTTCACTCCGGACAGAGAATTTACTTTGCCCTGGACAGAAAAATTGGTCCGCACAAAATAAAGAATTTCCTTTGCCCCGAACAAGAAATTTACTTCACTCCGGACAGAAAAGTTGGTCTGCACAGAATACAAAATTTCCTTTACCCGGAACAACGAATTTCCTCCACTCCGCACAGAAAATTTCTTCCCACTGAACAGAAAACTTGGTACGCATAGAATTAAATTTGCGCCCTAGAAGCATCTTTCTTCACTCTGGACAGAAACTTTTGTTAACAACGAACAAAATATTGATCCGCACAAAATAAAAAAAATTCTTCGCAGTGACACCTTACCAAAAAATTATTTTATATATACGTCAATAAACTGAGTGTTGCAATTACCATGGTTTCACAGAGCACATCATTTTCTTCATTCATGTAGGTGTGCACGACGAGCAAAAACTTATGTGTTTCGCTTTTAAAATAACACAAATCGCAATAGAAAAATTCTTTCGCAAGTTCGTACATAACGTAGCGAGGTTATAAAGCCGCCATATTGTCATAACAACTCACTGGACGCGTGTTGTTTGTGGTACACGCGTGCAAGTGAGTTGTTTCACGACGCTTTGTGTCGTTCGAGTCGCGTGTACCTACACTAAGTGTGTTGTTTGAAAGAAAATGGCTTGATTCGACACGCTTCATGTGTGTTACATTAAGCGTGTTCTACAGCAACATATTTAAAACGTGTTGTTACCAAGAATGGTATAGAGCGTATTGTTTCAACACGGTAAAATAAGTAAAACACGTTGTTTCAACGCGTTAATCAGGTCCTACACACGCTGTAGGCGTGTTGTGTGTTGCTTCAACACACCGACAACACGCTTATTTTTTACAGTGTTGTGGGCCGATTTTCACTCCCATGGTTTACAAGGTCTTCAGGATAGATTCGAATCCTTCGTTGAAGATTACGACAGCGAGAAACGTGGCGATTTCAACCACTTTTGGCCCAGAATGCAGGTGCTTCGGAGCAAAAGTCCAGATTAACGAATTGAGCGACTCGTTATTATTTTGAGTTTCCGCTCCCAGGCATCTGCTTAACAATTCTTCTTTGGATAAATCCTCATAAATTGGCTTTATAACTTTTTGAACTGCTTCAGAAAGAGGCGGTTTATTGTGTTTGAATTGCTCAGCCTCTCCGAGAAGCTCATACCTGCTCCGTTCCAGGGACGTAACTTGTGAACCACTCCGAATATCGAAAAATCCTTTGGCACACATTTTCTACACATGTAGATGTGATTTATGAAAAAAAAATCGATTTTTTCGACCCGAGAAACTAGAGGACTGCCTTAATAAGAATTATGTGTGATTGAACTAAAGATTTTTCAATTATTGCCAACTATTCATTTTGTAATAAGTGTACGACTGTTATTTCGAAGATCTACCGGGCCAGCATCTTGAACACGGATTAATTAATCGTTAATAAATACTTATTTGCGTGAATTAGAAAAGTTGTCGCGTCACCTGTATGACTGTTGGCTCAAATGCCGCCGAGATAGTCGTTGTGAATGAAGATCAGTTAATTGTTGTGACATGTTCATTTGCATTGAACACAGGATAGTTGCGTCAACGGGGCCCGGATGTCGGGAACTTTGAATTATCAGAACGCTCAAAACTCCGAAAAATACTACCCCGACAGATCAAAACTCCGAAAGAATTTTATACAAAAGACCAAAACACCGAAAATCTGAACACCGACAAAATAAATTTGGCTATGGAAGTTTTAAAAGTTTCAACATTTTCAATAAATCGACGAATTATTTCAAGAATTTTTTTTTATTAAGAAGTGATTTTACTTCAATTTTGACATTTGTCTAGACAATGTTGTAGACACACAGACTACACAGTTGACTGTAAATAATGTAGAACGTATAACATTGTCTAGACAAATTTCAAAATTGACGCAAAATCATTTCTTAATGAATAAAAAAAATCTTGAAATAATTCATCGATTTATTGAAAATTTTGAAACTTTTAAAACTTCCATAGCCGAATTATTTTGACGGTTTTCAGATTTTCGTAGTTTTGATCTTTCGGAGTAGTATTTTTTCAGAGTTTTGAGCGTTCTGATCATTCAAAGTTCAGAATTTCCACCCGGCCCCATCTTGAATTTCGGAATATTAAAATTCGGAATTTTAAACCGTCGGAGCATTCAAAGTTCGGAATTTCAAGCCGGCCCCACGGCAACTCTGCGTTAATAGCTCTAAATTTAAATATATTAATAGTAGAGGTGTGCGAGTAGCAGAATTGGTCGTGTCGGGTAATTAAACTATGATTCGGATCGAGTACCCGAATTTTTCGGGTCCCCGTGATCGGACGGGTATACTCGAACTTTATCGAGTATTCGAGTTTTTCGAGCACTCGTCTCACATCGGCTACTGGATAAGCCGCGTGCCAGAACAAAATTTCAAATTTCATTTCATAGTAGATAGCGCCACGGAAACGTACCAAAACGGACGAAACTCCGGAAGACTCCAGCTTTATGTTCTCTACCCTTCGCCGACAGGTTGGAGTTCATAAGAAATACAAATAATTGATTTAATAATTTTAGTATTGTTGTTGTTTTTATATTTACAATTTCTCCGGCATACTCCTTTTAAGGCACTCGCATTTCAGAAAATATCGAGATATTTGAATGTCGAAAAACTGAATAAAAGCAAGATTCTTCGTCAAATTTTCATTAATTCTGTCTAGTGATAACTGGTAATTTCGGCGATTTATTCTTATTAATTTAATATTTTGTCATTTTTTAATTTTTCCCGGAAAAAACTTATTCTTCAAACGCTTATATCTCTAAAACTAATCAAGATAGTTTCAATTTCAAAACGTCAAATGGAAGCTACATTCATCTCGCTTCGAATAAACGCAGAGCGTTGAATCTTGGTCTTTTAGGGTTTTTTTCCTCTATTTCAAAGCTACGGTGAAAATTCAAAACTTTAAGGCGTTTGCCGGAACAGAAGATATTTATTGTAAATTTGTTCCTTTCGCACACTTTTTAGTGATGCCAAAACGCAGCTTCCCCGCGCTATTACGATACGATCCGCCAAAAATTACCGTTTTTCACTCCACCCTGAATGACACACACACACACATACACACACACATACACACGTACGGACACACACACACACACACACACAGAATAGAAAAGTGAGACGAAAAAAGATTTTTAGAGTATTATTATTTATTCGTTTTATCGCCTTCTTCGAGTTTTCATTTTCTCCCATTATTTGATCGATACACCTCGGTAAAATATAAATATAAATATAAATAATAGATACGGATCTCCGAGTCGTTTACGAATATTCGAAGTTTACGAATACCCAAAATTTGAGAGTACCCGATGACCAAATTCGGGTACCCGATAGTGATCAAATAAATCATTCCAGCAACTCAAACATGGAAATTCTACAGAGATCCAAAGCAAAAACTCTCAGAATAATGGCAAACGCCTCCTGGTACATCACAAATGCAAATTTGCATACGGACCTCAAGATTGACACCGTGAAGACAGTAGTACAAAAATTGTGTACAAGCTACAAGCTCAGGCTCAGTGTCCATCGAAACGGACTAGCATCCAGCCTGCTGGACAGAAGAGAAATCATCAGGAGGCTCAGGAAATTCAAGCCGCTGGACTTGAGACATCGGTTTTACCAGGAATAAAGCATGAAATAAAAAACATGTGTGGTGATAAGTAAAACGGTGTACATCAATGGATGGCCTTCTAAATACGAAAACCTGACATTTATCTAAAACAGTTAATGTTATGGCACATAGAAGCTTATAATTGTACAAGTAAAAGAGAAATTAAAAAAAAATCATCAATAATTATTTTCAAAGAAATACTATGGGTATAAAATGCTGTCATGAGAACCCGAATATTCCTTAACGACTAACAAATTTTGTAACAGTTAATACATATTTGCATAAAAGTGCCAACCAAATCGACTTCTTTAGTATAAATAAATTGTTTTCCCAGTGTGACATCCAATGTGCGAAATACGATATTGGTACGATTTCACCAAACTTGCCTTCCTTATACGTTTCTTTTTTTTTTCAAATTTCTGCTCAACATGCATCTTCGCCACTGGACGAAACAATTTCCCTCCGGAAGTTTGGTCACGCATGCTGGCCAGCGTATCGAATACAGTTACGCAATTTCAAAGACAATTGTTCCAGATCGGTTCAGGTTCGAAGTAATTACGAAGCTCGTCACTTCGATGCGCCATTCATCGCCGTTGAACGTCGAGCTAGCGCTACATCTATGCACGTTTGCTCTCAATTGTCTCTCAAGAGACGGCTCGAGTGCAAAAGGGGGAAAGCCGATCGCAGCCTCCAACATCCCAGCCCGCGCGTGTTATACATACGCAAGCTGCTCGGGATGCGGATAATTCTCGTGAATTTGTGCAATTGCTGATGCGGTTGTATCCTCTCGTTCTATTGATTCCCGACCTACGGATTTTCCGTGAACGAAGTTTATTCGAATTCCACGACCATGGCGATTGCGCGTTTTGCCACTACATGTGGAAAAGAAAAACAATACCCGCATTCCAGAGTCGAAATTTTCAGCCTATTTTGCCCCTCCAGATCCTCACAGTGGGAGGTAAGGGCAGTAAAGCAGCTTCGCATTCAAAATAAAATGAGCTCCTACTTAAGGGGTTACCCCCACTTGCGATTTTGAAAAAATCGATTTTTTTTATTGCATTTTTTTGAAGTATAAGTATCTGAGAATATGTCCTGAAAATTTCAAGTCGATCCGAACAAAATTGACTGAGATATGAGCGTTGAAAGAGAAGAATCCGCGTTGAAAGAGCGTTGAAAGAGAAACCTTAAACGCGTTTTTCTCAAAATGGCATTTCTGAAGTCGGTGACCAAGATTACTCGAACACTAATGAACCGATCTTCTTGAAATTTTGCAGGCTTATTTAATACATAAAAATGTAGTCTTTTATAGTTCGATTTTTCTTTCGAAAAAAATGGCCGTTTTATAGCCAAAAAACGGCCGTTTTTTTTCGTTAAAATCGAACCACTAACTTTGACTGTCCGCCATTTTGTGAAAAATGAATATTTTTTAAAATCCTTCGCTTAAAGACTAGTTTATACTTATATTTAACTAAATCCATCCGCATTTTTTTTTCAGATGATCCACTTCGCCGCAATGTTGGTGACCGCAAACCGTGTATATAAAAACATTATTTCATTGACGGCCATTTGCCACTAAACAATGTAATATTTTTCAATAAAAAAAATTACCCTAAAGTTCTTCAAGATGTGTTCTTTAAGATGGTATATTGATCGATTAAAAAAGTTTTGTATTTTTCTTTAAAAAAATTCATGAAAAAGGCCTTTTTTTGCGCTACAAGCGGGGGTAACGCCTTAACGCCTAGAACGAATACAAATTTCCCTTTTCTTCACTTACAGGTGCTAAGGAGGACGTCGAATGGCACACGTATACACGCACACGCGTACACTCTATTACGCATATAGAGATACATATGCCTGAATACCCGACACACGTAGATACCCGCACACATACATGTCTAAGCATACACCAACACACGTATACTAGTACCTATACGTATGCATGCGTGCCTGCTATAGGGATCCGCGTGTACATGCATACATGAGGGCAATTCCTATCAAAAATATTGTAACTGTTTGCCCAAGATCCATTTCTTTCACTTTGGAGAGTTGCTGGAGCTGCAGGGCCAAGTTTGAAGCGAATGCGAAAGGTTCGCTGGGTGGAGATAATGGAAAGGCCATTGGAAAAGTAGGCCTCTACGGCAAACGCGCGGACCTACCTAGTCCAACGCATGACGGTTACTGAAAACTATCAGACCCGCTCTTTCGAATGCGACCATTCCTACCCTCGTTTCGTCGAAACAGCCGAATGCGCGATAGGCCCAAACGCAATCAAAAGAGGAGCTGCAACGACTTCTGCTAGGTTAGGTAAGAGTGTAAGGACCTATGCAGGAGGTAAGCAGCAAAGGAAGAGCATGTTAGGACCCATAGTAGGACTTGTAGCAATAAACAGACTCAAGTGGGGCTGACATAGGGTCAAAGGCCATTAAAATAGGCTGAAAATTTCGACTCGGATTGACACCGACAAAAACGCGCGTAGATTAAAGCCAACGTTGGACACTACAGTCTTCGGGACATTCGTCGAAAATGTCCAGGTTTCGAATCACCTATACTTTGGAGCAAAAGCTCCGATCGCAACATCACCAACTAATCCGCATTAGTGCAAGATCATCTGGTAATTTGTACGAAGCGCAAGAAGAGGCGAACACGCCGGGATAACCGATGTACCGAAGAGCCAGGCCAGCATAGAGATGCGGACCAAGCCATGGAACACCGAAGCACGAGCCCCGATCACAACTCATACGCATGATGGCCGAGTGTGAATGTACCAACGGTCTCATACCCGCACATCCCGGACGTTCACCAGCCACGGAGTAAATTCTAGTTTCCGCGTGCATTATCGCGCCTCGATGGACTAAATATACCGTGCGATTCGATGAGGTCGTGGGGCTGTCCGAGGTCAGTATTAACACGCCCGCGTACGAAATACACCATAAACCGCCATCATTGCTGGAACCCACCTCCAGGAACAGCAGCAACAGCCACGGACTTCGTATTTCGCATATCGTGAATGCTCGATACGCCTTGGTTGTCTTGTGTTCTTGAATTTGACGTGTATGGGTACTGCATCACGAGTAAACCAGATTGTGCTGTATAGGTGTGTTTTCATGGGACGCGAACGAAGAGGAGATTCTAGTAATGCATCCGGATAGGCGAGGAGGCCCAGCGTAGACGGAAGTACCGAGTCTCCGGGTACATTGGAAAGCCATTATGCACACGCTTTCGCACACACACACACACCTAGAGCAATTCCCTTTCTCCTCTTTGGACGCTCCAGTCCACCCACGTTCACTTCCAATGTCCCGGACTCTCGTTCCGTCCTCTCTCCCGATTTATGCACCGTCGGATCCCGAATCCGCGCTCGCTCTTCTGCTATTGCCTACTCACACTGGCATCCCACTTTACTTCTGATACCTCACCGGCCACCCCTTCGAACCTGTGCAACTGCAGCAGCAGCGCTGGCAGCGCAGCAAATTCGCATTTCCACGACCTCAGCAACGCTATAAAGTCCTATATCAACGGGTATGATAACAAATGGTCCTGGCAGTGTGCGGTCGTTCTTGTGTATTAATAACCGGTATGATAGCCGGAGCCTCTGGACTCACTTCCGATGGCTAGGCTGTGCGTCGATCGTCAGCTATGCCTGATAGACGAACGCACCACGAACGCGTTGCCGTTCGTAGCTGATCACAGGTCTGGATATATTCGCGTAGAATCGCCAGGACGGCATAGGGTTTGTGGTTATGGGGTGCTGTGCGTTAGGTTCTTTTTTTGGCTGAAGGACCGTGAGTTTTTGAAAAGTAATGAACCTTTCACCCTCACTGCACTCGCGTGTATGTCGGAAATGGACTTTCAGGTCATATCTCGGTGGAGGTTGAATGTACTAAGGTTGTTATGGAAACCACGCTTTTTATATATTTTCAAAAGAAACGTTTTCTATATACTTTTGAGAAAAAACATTTTGTGACAAAAAAATGTCAGATAATCAATGGAGCGGGTAAAAGTGTTTTGCATGAGGGATTTACTGAAAAACTTCCCTATAGATGCCGGAGGATATCGCGTTGTTCCTTTAAGACACCACTGTTGTCTAGGGAGCTGGTCTGGAGGTAATTTTGGTGTAACCAAAAAAAAATACACATGTGGATGTTGTATGAATCTATCAAAAACCCAAACACATTCTTGATGTGTTAGAGTGTTGTGATGGTTGGTACCAGATTCAGCGAAAAAAGAAATTACAAAATAACAGCATGTTAAACCTTGATTATCAATTGTTCCTATTTGCATGACCAATCTACGTGTTGCATATAAATACAATAATTATTTCGACTGAATTCTGCTACCAACGTTGAAAACAGTCTACTAAAGGTGTATGCCAAATTTGGAAAGCATAGTTTCGAGAAAAACGCGTTTAAAGTTGCTGCGTCTCGATCGCGCTCCCCCAGCGAACTCCTTATAATTTATTTAACTCAGCTAATTTTATGGGTATCACTAAACGGTCGTCACAAACGTATTCAGAAAGATCTGTAGAAAAATAAAATGAAATTGAAAAAAAAGATTTCTCCAAATTTCTAGACAACAATACTGTCGTAAAAAGGAAATCGTATTTTCTCAGGGCCTACTTGTTGGATCCAGATTTTCAAAAAAGCAGAACGATTGAAGTATTTCACAAACGAAAGGTCCAGGCAAAAAGCATCAGTTTTTCTCGCGGCAAGTTCGGTCGAACCGACTTTCGCCATTTTCAGGATTGATAGATATCTCCTCAACATCACTTTCAAACCCCGCAAACTTTGTTTCTTGCTGAAAAAAAACAGTCAGACACCAGGATTTTTCGATATCCGGAGCATGGTACATCAATGGAGAGCTCTGCACGTAAATATCGACTCAGCTCTAGAAAAACTCATTAGTCACATGCTTCGCACGGTTTTTTTTTGGGGATATCATTTGTCAGGTCTATCTTGATTTCTTTATTATTCACCACAGTCACGAGAAGAGAATTTATTATCAGCTTCATTACGCGACGTTGGCGTCCACTTATCCATGCAAATGTAACGCGCGAGTCTAAGTTGGGCAGGTCGGCTGGCATGCTTGACTCGCGAGCCGGACCCTTGATCGCGTTCGAGCACCTTCGGCCGTGGACCCGTGAACTCTGCGCAAAGGATGAAAGATATCCCGATGGCAGTGTGAAGGCGCCTCAAGTACGTGCCACCAATTTGTAGGCGAGAAAGGGAAGATGATGATGGAAACGAGATCCCGGTGCTCCCTACTCATCTTCAAAAACCTGCTCACCTCCGAAGACCATCAAGCCTTTTGAATATGCGGCAGAGCTTTGTGAACCTTGACTCACCGGAACGCTTTCCCCATCGGCATCGTTCCGAGGACTACCGTTAAGGATCATTGGGAATCTTCCGAAAACTATGACTTACAGATGCACCTTAAGCTCGTACCATTAGCCGGTTCCGTTAGGGGATTTCAGGGCAAGATGGGAACGCTAAGGGCATGTTCAAATAAAACAATACAAATGAATCAGTCGACTATAATCATTCTTCCCAGGCCTCTTAGGCCACAGTAACGGGTATAAAATCGTGTGCGAATTTAACAAATTTTTTCGTATGAAAAAGTGATTCACTCATCAATTCCACATTTATTTCGTATGAATATCAAGCTAGTAGAATTTTTTTTCGATGTACAAAATGGCCGACTTCTAATATTTCTTTTGTTATCTTTTTTTAGGCGCTCCGCGAAGTGACATTTAGCATCCACAATTTTTGAACTGGAACAAAAAACGAAAATTCTCGTCAATCTACACCCGTGAAAAACGACGCAACCGACCCAACCTCGAGCCAGCGTCACGCCAATCACATTCTACCATTCGCCGATGAACGGCAGCACTACCGGTTTAGTGTTGCGCCACGGTAGGAGTGATCTCTTCGTCCCCACGCTGGGATGTACGGTTGGCCAATAGTAGGCTTATCGGAAATCCTAACAGTTGGCCGGGTATTGGCCCACCATTGGGCCAAACAGATCACGATCATTGGCTGACGATTGGCGTGATCACCGGCCCATAGTAGGGCTAAGGTCGGCTTCACATTGTTGGCGCAATATTCGGGCTAGTGTTGGCCCAGTGTAGGGCTGTCAAAACAACCCAATACTTAGCCATCAATCGATCAGATTCACAAGTTTCTGTGCTCGATGATTGCTCGTCGAAAGAATTATTAGATTCACTAACATTGTTATGCACAATCACTTGTTCGTGGAATGTTTCCAAATTTGTTTCACTATCTACTTGTCTTTCTGTTTCGTTGCCTCTGATCCTAACCTGCTGTAAAGAGTCTTCTAATTTTTGTCGTCGTTTTAACACTCGACGTTTCTTAATACTATCATAATAACTCGGCATTTTTTTAATACACCACAAAAGTTTAGTATAAATCAATTTTATTTTTAATAAAGTGAATTTCAGATAACAGTAATTATGAGTTTTTATTATCACAGGACGTAGAAAATTCCATGGAGCGATAATTAAAAAAATATATAATAATAATATACGTGAAGAAGCATTCTTGTATATATGTATGGACTATACCGTTCAAAGCCAGTGTTGGGCCAGGATTGGCAATTCGTCAGTTTGCCATGCTAAAAATAAGCATTGGCAAAACCACGGTCAAACGATTGGCTCAGACTCAGGGCCGACGGTCATTAATTAGTACTGGCCCAGCGTTGGCTCTTCGATGGTGTGGCGAGCTTCAATTCGAGACTGGCAAACCCATGATCATCCGATTGGCCCATGTTCGGGGCGAACACTGGAACCCGATAGTTGGCTGACAGTTGGTAATCGATATTTGGTCCAAGGTTGGGTGTTCGTTGGTTTGCCATGCTTCAAATAAGCACTGGCACTGGAATCATGGCCAAATCATTGGCCCGTCTAACGCACCAACACTGGGTATTAGTGGTTGGTGCTGAATATCGTACCAAGCGTCGGCCGCATCTTAAGAGATTTTTTACGGGCATTGGAATAGCTATAGAAGTACGTAGGGAATTCAAAAAATATTGTTTTATTCAAAAGTTGTAGGTATTTGAACTTAAGAAATTAATTTTCAGTGAAAAATTTTGTTATAACTGCTCATAAAATGAAAAGATTTCGATCAATCAGAAATTCCGTAAGTACTTTTCTGGGAAATGCAATTAGGAACATAACTTTTAAATTTGAAGTAAATCGAGTGAAAATTGTTGAAGTTATTTGTCACGCCAATTGGAAAAAAGCTGTTTCGAGAAAAACGCGTTTAAAGTTTTACATATGCCTCTGGCCGTGCCAGGGCTTACGTTATACGGTCAAAGTCGGTGAAAAAAAATTGTTGATACTTTCACACTCATTCACCTCCGCGCCCCTATATGGTTTCCCTACGATATGCACATTCGCCTTAATTACATCCACCTCCCCAAAAAGCACAACTTCGCGAAGGTGGACTGTTCGTGTACCTATGACGTGCTCGCATATTCCAAACGTCGCTTTTCCAACTTTCTCCAATATTGAAGTTACCGCTTTTTCTATACTTTTTCCATCGCTGCATCCGCTAGCGTATTCAACGACCGTTCCATTTCGATGACCACGGAAACTTCCCAACAGTCTTATGGACGCTCTTACAACCCGAAGAGACCTCGCATTCCTCTTCTTCGATACGGTCATTCCAAAGACTCACCCTGATGTTGTACAGGTAATTAAACTTTCGTGGGACGAGCTGGCGGTTCGTGAGAGCTTCAACTCGTCGCCTCTCTGTGCTCGAACGAAGGCGCAACCAGCGACGAATGCTCATTCGTTTAATCAAAGTCAGGTTGAACTTCTGCGCTAGCAAGCTTCCAGGAGACTGTTCCACGATCGCACGATACATTAGTCTGTCTCGTCTGAGTCGACGTCAACCTTAATCGCGCGCAATTCACTGTATCGTTTCCGTATTTAAGGGGTCTTCTCACTTTAGACGCTAAAAAAAGGCCATTTTCATGCATTTTTTTTGATAGGTTTCTATTATAGCTATTGATATAAAAGTTGGTAAACTTAATAAATACACTTTCGATATACATTTTTTTTTTAATTATTTATTGAAGTCACTGTTTATAGACGAAGATGGTAGGTAAAAAAATGTCCTAAAAAATGTAGGTCTACGCTTTTGATGAAATCTCGGAAATGGATCATCCGAAACAAAAAAAAATCAAACCGTTTTAGATTCAGTATGTTAATGGCTCTAGCGCTGATCAGCCGAGATTTTATATATGCAAAAATAACAATATGGCGCATATTTTTCGAGAAAACAAAAAAAAAACGCGTTTTTCACCGTTTTTGACAGAAAAATAAATAGCAAATATCAAAATTTAAAAAAATCCTTGATATGCGCTATAGCTATAGTTGTAAAGAATATGTGATTAAAATTTCATAAGGATCGGTTCAGTAGTTTCGAAGATTTTATCAACAAGTCGTCGAAAAACGTCGTTTCGAGAAAAAAACGATAAAAGTTTGTTTGGGTTACATAAATACATTAAAAATTCTTTTTATGTATTTCGAAAGTGTATTTATTAAGTGTAACAACTTTTATATCAATATCTATAATATAAACCTATCAAAAAAATCATGAGAATGGCGTTTTTAGCGTCTAAAGTGAGAACACCCCTTAAGAGCAAGGTCAACATAGCCTCACAAATTTTCGAACCAAGTTTCCTGATGGATGGTTGAGTTTTTCACGCAAAAGTAAGCGTCAGGCTCTGGAAAATTTCCTGGCGCCGAGCTTGACGATTTTCTTTTGCCCTAAATATGATCCACCTCTGAGGGTGAATGTGGGTTCGAAAATTTCAGCTATCTCTCTCGCACTCACGACACGTGGTCCATCTTTTACTTCACCTTAAGGGGTTACCCCCACTTGCGATTTTGAAAAAATCGATTTTTTTATTGCATTTTTTAAAGTATAGGTATCTGAGAATATGTCCTGAAAATTTCAAGTCGATCCGAACAAAATTGACTGAGATATGAGCGTTGAAAGAGAAGAATCCGCGTTGAAAGAGCGTTGAAAGAGAAACTTTAAACGCGTTTTTCTCAAAATGGCATTTCTGAAGTTGGTGACCAAGATTACTCGAACACTAATGAACCGATCTTCTTGAAATTTTGCAAGCTTATTTAATACATAAAAATGTAGTCTTTAAACGTTCGATTTTTTCGTTAAAATCGAACCATTAACTTTGACTGTCCGCCATTTTGTGAAAAATGAATATTTTTTAAAATCCTTCGATTAAAGACTAGTTTATACTTATATTTGACTAAATCCATCCGCATTTTTTTCTTCAGATCCACTTCGCCGCAATGTTGGTCACCGCAAATGTATATAAAACATTATTTCATTGACGGCCATTTGCCACTAAACAATGTAATATTTTTCGATAAAAAATTACTGAAAGTTCTGCAAGATGTCTTCTTTAAGATGGTATATTGATCGATTAAAAAAGTTTTGTAGTTTTCTTTAAAAAAATTCATGAAAAAGGCCTTTTTTGCGCTACAAGTGTGGGTAACGCCTTAAGGTATTCCTTTCGCGGAGAGCCGTATTTTGCGAGGGCATTGGGAGCTGAATCATCGGCAAATTCCAGTGGCGCTTAATAACAAATAAGTCACAATCAATTTCCATAGCCAACGATGACCTGGAAAAAAAAATTCGCGCGAGTTGTAGTAGACTTAGAATACGTTTACATTTTTTCTGAAATGTCAGGGCCACGTAAATTCTTCTGGTAGCCGAATTTTTCCAAGTTTTATCATTAATATCTTCTTTGAACTATCGGTGACCGCCTATTTTTATTATTGTTACGGCATCTGTAGATTTTTTTACACGCTTAGACCTGTTTATATCAGACATCCAGAGTTATTTAGTTTACACATTATTAGAAAGAAATATGGGCAGCGCATCATCTCCATAAAGTGCCGTACAAAATAGACGATTTTCAGGGTCGTAATTTTTAATTAAAAGTTCGGTAACTTGACTTGAAATTTTACCAACATACTGGTATGCATTTTTACTTCGTTGTAGGCAGAATCAGTTAATTGTTGAATATTCAGGTTCGTGGAAGGAATACCTCAAGTGTACTTGGGGTCATGACCATCAATAGGTCATATCCACCTTTGTCATTTAAAATCATCCATTGTGTACCGCGCAACAAATGTAGGTGAAGTACAAAGTCACCGAATATCCATAATAAATAAGTGACAATTTGAATTTGAGTAATCCACGGAAAGTAATATTCATTTCATGAGTTGATTTATTGCAAGGTCATTAAGCGCTGTTTATTACATGATCATCAAGGGCTTTTGCATTTGATGTTACCATCTCGCCCGCACGACCGTGATGGAAAGTTCATAAAACTGTATGACGGAATACAGAGAGAAGATAATTAGCGGTTGATTCGAAAGCGTTCATCAGCCATGAAATAGATCAAATTATTTATGGAAGCGTGCGCTGCTTGTAATTCAAACCCAGCAAAGGTTGACGTGCGAACGAATGAGAGTAGCTTCGCAAAACCACGAACGTATTTAGCTGTGGGCGGAATAAAACCGTGGTCTCTCTTCGAACGTATTTGATCAGAAATAATGGTCCACTCCATATAACGATTTTTTTAACCCCACTGAGCATAATCTCTTTCAGAGTTATGTAACTAGAGGTAATAAAAGTACTGTCCGAAACTTATGGCAGCACGTATTTTTTCACACGTTGACTTGAAAAATCGGGTTTGAGTCCTTGAAAATCCAAAAATCACCAGATGAATAGGATTTGATGAAAGCAGATAAAACATCGCGTAGGCTGGCACGATCGGTAGGGGACAAAAGAGGGAAGTGCGGTTGAAATTGTAAGGCATTGGGTCATGAGATTTTCCAGGGTAAAAAAGAACCGAGTTTCTGTCCTCATTTTTGCTCTGCCCATTCTTGGCGCACTCTCCAAGCGGCATTCGTTCGATTCACCTCTTGTCTCTTATCCCCGAGGGATTCTCGTCCGTCTTGCACTTTCTAGACTTCAACATTCTCCAGTGGCCTCTATCTCATCTCTTTCCAGTGTTTGTCATTTGGGCTTTTCTCTCCTTTCTTCCTTTTGACTTCGTTTTCCACTCGATCCATTCGTACTTATACGTCACAGAAGCATTTTTCATCCTCTCTTCATCTTCATCACTCTCCTTCTCTCTCTCTCGTTTTCTCTTCTTTGCTGCCTATTTGTCTCGGTGCCTCAAAATAAATGTCTCTCATCCCCTTGAATTTAAGCTCCCCGCACACTCTTCTGCCACCTGTGCCCAGGAAACCGGGCTGTGTTGTTTCGCAATTATAAATCTCATTAAAATCCTCGCCGGGTATACCGTTAAAAGCCATTAACGTAGCGGTTCCCCAGCGAGATTAGTAACCCTCTTTACCCGGCAAGCCTTCACCTCCGCCTTCACGATTTCTCAGAAACCCCAGGCACCGGAACTGCAGAAATTGTTCACCGATGAACTTTCCATGCCTCGATATTTGACACATTAATTCGAGGGTGTTGCTATATCGGTTGTTGCGGCTCTGTATATAATTATGGAATTCGTATAATCTTCGAGAATATTTGGCATTTAGTTTCATTTGAAGTGAATCGTTAATCATGGAGGAGAAACAACGAGACACTTCGAAATGTGGCTACAAGTGCCTTCGGTCCGGTAATAGTTCGTCTCTCGAAATTAACGATTTTGTATTGATACAGAAGGAGATAGAAAACTACGGAATCGTCAACGATTCTTCCTCATTGAAAATTTATATGTAATTTTTTGTTTAGCAAGCTTTCATTCAATGTTCTGAAAAGTGGAAAATAACTTTTTTTTACCAAGTCGTTTATATGTGAATATAGATAAAGGCTTGGGCGGCTCAACTTTTTATATTTTTAATCAATTTGATCAATTCAGTTTCATTAACCGTATTTAATTTGACACGATGGTACTAAGAGCAATTATTATCAAACGTTTATACACAGTTTGCGGATTTTTATTTAAGAAATCTAAGGTTGTTTTACAGTAAATTAAATGCGGTTGATATATGTTAACGGATCTATGTAAATTAAAGATTATATGACTAAATTTTGAGCGCCCCAAGCTTTTATTTATAGTCACATGAAGGCCTTGATCAAAGAAAATATTTTCTACGTTTTAGTACATTGAATAAAAACTTGTTAAAATTTTATTTTTTCTTACATATAAATTATTTTCTTCTTTTTAGTTGTTAATTGATTTGAGCTCCAAGTAATTGGGAAGTGGGTGAAATATCGATTTTTCGTTTTGCATCTCACAAGAAAATCATCCCACACCAAGTAAAGTTAAATAAAAACTTGTCAAAATAAATGCTACATGTTCGATGAGTTCACATTATTCCTATTCAATCATAGTACATGTAAGAATGAAAGAGAAAGCAGAAGACTGACAATCAATCGATACTCTCGATGGTGCAGTTCTATCCGTGTGCTGATTCATCAGTGTAAAAGATTCGAATACATCAAGCAGCATTTACAAAAATGTTCAATACAATGACAGTCAAAGAAATGTGGATCCGAGCTGTTGAGAGACTTCTTTGTGTAGCAGCCGACACGTCAAAGCATTCCCCCCTCACATCCGACCCCACTACGATCTGAAGGATCCATATGTTGAGCTGGTTTTTTTCTCCAGGGTTAAATATCCCTATCGGGATAAGGACAGTTTGGCTTCGTTACACTTTGACATCAAATCGCGAAGGCCGAGTGAAGGTAGCAGAGCGATGCTCTGCCTCACGACGATATTCCGAGTTAGCGAGCACTTTTGACACTGCACTTTGCCGTCTTTTCGAGGAGAAAATTCACTTTCTGGTCGTGTTCCCAGACCACCGAATAAAAAGAAAAAAAAATATATATGCGAGAAAGAAAATGGCAGACGTGCGAGAGATGCGGTGGGTTGACGACAAGCGATGAGGAGGTGCAAGAGAGAGAGAGAAAGAGAGAGAGAGAGAGAGAGAGAGAGAGAGAGAGAGAGAGCACAAAGAGCATCGACGAGAAGTCTGGTGGGTTTGACCTTATTATCGGCACTATCAAGAGCGAATACATTCTATCTCTTTGTACCGGACAAAGAAAATGGAAGAGTCTATCCTAGAGGTTCCAGTATGTATCACACGTTCGGTCGGTAAATATCCGACAAAGTTTTCTCTCAGACGAATCACATTTCGAGCAGATATGTTCTGCGTGTCATTTTATAAAGCGAAAAATGATACTCTCCTTTTTCCGGTATATTAGTTGTTCAGAAAAAAAATTTGAATTTGCGACATCGCGATCAATCTCGCGCTCATCGCGGCTCGCTTGGTGGGCATGTGTCGCATTACCTCACTCTCGTACGCTTTCCCGGAGCTACAGCTCTCATTTATCCGACATTTGTCCATGTTTGGTCGTGCCTCAGGGCTTATGAAATCCTGGGCTCAGCATAGACTGAGGTATTCCCACGAGCGGCTAGCGAGGATTTCAAAACCAGACACGCCATCAACTTTTCTTCCTCTACCATCGTTTAATGAACATATCGTTTGGCCGAATATCTTCGATGTATCCACGGAGAGCTTCGGTTTTTAATTCACGCCAATAAGTAACATTTGCGGCAGTCACTGTCGAGCTAAACTACATGTTGTATTTGTTAATATTCTTCTTACATCCGCCCGTTTTCTTGGTCCAAAATATATTCGGACAAAGACTGAAACCTCTTTTGGAAAATTTTCCTTACCATAGTTAAACTTTTGCCTCGGACAAAGCACACTTGTTGTTTCATCGTCATTCGCACATGGATGAGCTTGAGGAAATCTCGAGCAAGGATCAGAGAGAAGGAAGTTGATAAGAAAAACCGTACCTACCCGGAAAACCTGGATTGAGTTGACGTGAACGAAAAACGACATTTTTTTCTTCTTGTTTGCGGAACGAAAAAGCCCAGAAAAACGAGAAAAACAGATAGTGAGCTTCGGGTCTGCTTATAACAGTGTACGACGAAGGGGAAGATAGAGTTCAGAGAGATCCAAAGAGAGAGAAATAAGAAATGGAATAGGATAGGAGAGCGAACGTCGGAGTGGAAGTTGCAGTGATATATATGGAGAAAAAGATACAGAGAGAGAGAGAGAGAGAGAGAGAGAGAGAGAGAGAGAGGCAGAGAGAGAGAGACAGACAGACAGACGGACAGATAGAGTTTGAAATGAGGAAGGAACTGAGAAGTGAGGGGAATGTGATACGAGGCAAAGAAAAAAAACTGCTGCTGCGAGGAACTTTCATGTGACGGAGTCTCTTCTAAGCATCTGTATGCCTACAAACTGAACATGTTTGAAAAATATTATACAGACTTGGCGAAGGTACTGAACTCAAATGGTAAATGGTAGTAAGTATAGTAGTATGTGGCTGCGGCAAACTCCTGTGATAAGCGAGATCCCGTGCAGAAATTATCGCAAGAATCCGCCTGTGTTCCCATATCTGTTCCCCCAGGGATGGGATGCCTAAAACGTCACACTCGTACATTGGGTTCTAATCGGCATTCCCTATTGAAATCCAATGTACGAATCCAATTTGAATCCTGAAAGATTCCCACATTGTTGAAAAGAATCGATGGCGAACCCTGAAAGGGTCAAAGGGGGGCTGCGCCCCCTCCCCCTTTGATGAAAAAGTTAAATATTTTATCTGCCCCCCCCCCCCTCTTCTGCGAAACCAATATGACCTGTTCCCCTCCCTAGCTTAGATCCTGTGTAGGCTCTTGAACAGAATCCGATACGATTGTTGATGGACCTCATCACATTCTGTTGGTTGAGTTTTCTAAATAAAACATATAGATATACAAAACGAGTGGATCTTTAAAAAGTAGAAATATCATCGTAAATATGTATAAATCGATTTAAAAGTATAACCTTAAAAATCGATTCGAACCACATCACTGAAAATCCACTGTGATGATCGCTTCTTATTTATTTCACTGCACTTGACACAAAATCACTACACAAGTGCACGCTCGCGAAGCGTCCAGGTTATGGTTCAACGCGGCGAATTTTTTCTCGTGACTTTTTACACATTTTCGATTCGAACGTGGCAAGCATTTTCAAAAGGCGTTCATCGGGGGACAGTGCAGGATTCGACTGGATCCCAAGGAGGACTCGCTATGTGCGACATCCCTAACACATTAGTACACGGGATTACGAGAGGATATTTCTTTAGGAGACCCGAAAAATTCCATTTGAAAATTTCAAATGAAAAATTGTTAACCGACGTCAATCGTGAAATAGCGCGGAATCCACTTGGATTTCAATGTGGACTCCCTACGTGTGGCGTCCCTATCAAATCCCTACAGGGATTTGGTAGGATCTGGAGACCCTCTGACAAATTTCCGCACGGGATTGGCCTCATCCAATACTTAACTGGGAGACCGCCCAGCACTGACTTATGGGGTACGTTACGGTTTGGCGTCGCCGTTTTGGCGCGGGGATGTTTTGGCGCGGGGACGTTTTGGCGCGAGGACGTTTGGGCGTGAGGTCGTTTACGTGCAGGGACGTTTTGGCGCGAGGATGTTTTGGCGCGGAGATGTTTTGGCGCGGGGACGTTTTGGCGCGAGGACGTTTGGGCGTGAGGTCGTTTACGTGCAGGGACGTTTTGGCGCGAGGATGGTTTGGCGCAGAGATGTTTTGGCGCGGGGACGTTTTGGCGCGAGGACGTTTGGGCGTGAGGTCGTTTACGTGCAGGGACGTTTTGGCGCGAGGATGTTTTGGCGCGGAGATGTTTTGGCGCGAGGACGTTTTGGCGCGAGGACGTTTGGGCGTGAGGTCGTTTACGTGCAGGGACGTTTTGGCGCGAGGATGTTTTGGCGCGGAGATGTTTTGGCGCGGGGACGTTTTGGCGCGAGGACGTTTGGGCGTGAGGTCGTTTACGTGCAGGGGCGTTTTGGCGCGAGGATGTTTTGGCGCGGAGATGTTTTGGCGCGGAGACGTTTTGGCGCGAGGACGTTTGGGCGTGAGGATGTTTTGGCGCGAGGATGTGTTGGCGCGAGGATGTTTTGGCGCGGAGACGTTATAGCGCTTTTGCAGGAATGTACTGACGCACAAGCACATCCGAATGAAGCAAAATAAACCATAACAACACCCAATACACACACACACACACACACGATTTGTACTCATACAGGGAAGCAACGTAATTTAATTTCATAAATACGAAACCCAAAAACAAACCCCAACAAGGCCCAACAATAAAAACAACAAAATGAAACAAACAAAAAAGATTTTTTTTTATTTGGCTGATATATCTAAACAAACCCAAAGAATGAACCCAAAAACAAACCCCAACAAGCCCGACGAAAAAACAACAAAACCAAACAGAAAAAATGATTTTGTTGGTGTTTTTTTTTATTTGGCTGATAGTTTTATACATTTTGTATTAATTAAAAGGAGTATTCATCTTTTTTTTTCAAATGTGTTCCTCAAACAGCTCAAGACTTAGGCCTATGACATATGGTTTATCATAGACACGAGATTCGCGGTGCTAAACCAACTTGTGCTGGTGCCGGAACATCCTGACATCAAAACGTCCCCGCGCCAAAACGTCCTTGCGCCTAAACGTCATCGCGTCAAAACGTTCGTGCGCTCAAAAATTCTCGCGCCAAAACGGCAGCGCCGAAACGTTCCCGCGCCAAAACGTCCCCGCGCCCAAATGTCTCGTGCCAAAACAGCCACGCCAAAACGTACTGGTCTCTGGCTAATGCGCCATCTACTGAGCTCGTGGTGCTATCAATGAGTTTGCGGTGCAACGCAACTGAACGTCATCGAAATTTTACCGTTCCGATCAGGGCAGGCTTTTCTCAGTTGCCCTGTGCCCTCGTGCAAAGGCGATACAGCAGTACACCCGGAAAGAGTACCTGCGAGCATCTCTGGAGGGTCTTCAAGGAACTGGAAATAGTGAAGTGACGAAGTGTGAGGTAGAAAGTGAAAGGAATGAGGTCATAAAAGCCCGTAAAGAGATACAAAGGAACAGAAAGAATACAAATATTGTACACATGTAACAGATATGAGGAAATCATTTTTTCGCATATTTGTAACAGGTGACAAATTTATAACCTATGCTCTAAATTTGTCCGAAAGTAAAGTTTCTTTGATCTGATAAATATTTACTCAAACTTTCGTCGCGCCTGGTGGACGTCAACGCCCAAAAATTATGCATGACCCAGATAGAGCGCTGTAGATCCACCAGAATGTCTCTCACCAGCAAGAACTTTTTCGACGGAGCTGTTCCTGTGAAAAGGTACGGAAAAAATTGTGTAAAAAAGGAAGAAGATCCGCTGAGCGAGCGTTTGCGGCGCAGAATGTGGAGAAGGCGACAAAAACTCCGTAAAACGTAAAGCTTCATTCGCAGCCTCTTTACGAGTGAACTATTACCTGAAAAGCATCACTTCACCCCATTATCGATAAGTGACAATTGGTACAGGGCGTCCTAGAATGTTCAAAGCTTATCGTAGACCGCAGTACTCCAGAGTACATTATAAGCTCGCCGTGAATAGTATATTTACTACAAAATCTTGGAAAATTTCGATGGACTCCTGCATTTCTGAATGAAGCAATCTTCAATAATTTTGTTTTTTTTTCTATTATGCCTTCACATCAATGTTTGAGAACTCGTTAATTTATGCATCAACCCTGATCGATGGTACGAACGTTATATTTCGTTTCCTACGCTTCGATTAAAATGTATCATCAAAAAAACGAATAGTGGAAACAACATTCCGATCGACAGAAGTTCAAGCACTGTTTTGCCATCCTCGAAGAGTTTTTGGAATGTTTACAGCGACTGATTACATTGAATGATAACCATTGGGTACTCCAGGTGATAAACTGATAACACAAAATGTTAATAATAATAATGGTGAATATTTTTCAGCAATACTGTAATTTTCTTTACTCATGTTTCAGAAAAATATAGTAGGCTTATTGTTAGTACTGAAATTGTTTGGTTGACCATCGTTTATGAGATTTTATACCTGGTTGATGTCAATCGGTAAGAAAATTACCAATACTTGAAAAGAGAACGATTGTCGATAGTATCACTTCTGTTAAATTTCCACAGAAGTAATCAGCAAACGAGATTAAATCTTGGCAAGGTATACATTATGGTGTGAACCTACACGAACATATTTAAAATGCATGCCGAAGATCTTTTCTCTTTATGTGCTGCTTTTTTGGACCCATTCTTAGTGTAGCTTTTTCGTGTTTTTACAGAGCCTTCCACAAACTCCCGCGGGCGGTATTGGTGGAAAAGGTCTCGGCGGAGCTGGTTCTGCTTCAGGTATGGTCAACGGTGCCGGCTCCGATCATCAAGATATCCGCGATGCGAGCGCTATAAACCCGGAACATGTGAGTATATCCATCGTCGACTCAATTCATCCTTAAGGTTGTTGCTAAATCATTTTTGGAGGGTGGGGGGGGGGGGGGGGAGAGAAACGACTTTCTTATGATAATACGTTGGGTGACATCACCAATGCCAACTTGTAGCAAAATGTTAATGATGTGAATGAATGAATATCGCGGAAATGTTTAAATGTACGATATATAATCGTAATTATTATTTACATCTATGAGGCATTCCACGTCACGTCAACCAGTAAAAAAAATCCACAAATAATTTTGAAAAATCGAGTTACTTTATTGAAATTATTTTTTTTCAAATGGCTGTATCTTTGGCAGGACTTGACGTATTTACATTCGTAAAAAACAAAAATGTGCGTCTTTTTCTAGCCTTCCAGAAAAACATTAATTTAAAAACTTAAACTTAAACTAAAACTTAAAATTAAAAAAACATTAGATTTTATTAAACAAGTCGAACGTCCGTTTCAGGGCAAAATATGCAAAAATATTTTTTTTCTCATGGAAAGACACTCGTTATTTTATTTTTAAGAATTTCCCCGAATTGTGAATACTAAAAACGGATTTTTGGTATTTTTTATATTATGGGATTCCTAAACACCGTGAAGTAACAGCTATTTTTATTTTTTTCATTTTTTCATTAATATTCGATTGAAGAATGTGCAGCACTCTCTGTATGTTTACCAGGTTTTTGAAATACATATGACATATATGTCATATGTATTGGAGCCTTGGAGTGCACCACACTCTTCAATCGAATATTAATTAAAAAAAAAATTTTTTAATCAATGTAGCTGTTACTTTACGGTGTTTAGGAATCCCATCATATAAAAAATACCAAAAATCCGTTTTTCGTATTCACAATTCGGGGAAATTTTAAAAAATAAAATAACGAGTGTCTTTCCATGAGAAAATTTTTGTTTGCATATTTTGCCCTGAAACATTAATTGGATTAAATGTAACAACTTTTATATCAATATCTATAATATAAACCTATCAAACTAATTCATGAAAATATCCTTTTTTGGCGTATATAGTAAGAACACCCCCTAAGGCATTATATCTGAACGACTAGTAAAATTTTCACTGATATCTATATATCTATTATAATATATCTACTTACCCCAATATTTTTAAGCACCAACCTGGATCTCTTCACACTATTTTTGGATTCAGGGGAACTTTGCTTCGTTTTCTCGCGTCTGTGCTTCAAGACACAAAAGAATCGCGTGAAAATCGGCCCCGACGATAATAAGCACTCATGTTAAGAAAAAAAATTAAGCATTAGAA
Source organism: Ophion ellenae (assembly GCA_963210295.1). Classification (NCBI taxonomy): domain Eukaryota; kingdom Metazoa; phylum Arthropoda; class Insecta; order Hymenoptera; family Ichneumonidae; genus Ophion; species Ophion ellenae. Next base: position 37,667,811 of record OY723385.1, read on the forward strand.
TACGCGAGCTTTCATGCATCACAATAGCAAACTAAATGGCACTTTTTTTTCCCTAATACGGATCTTTAAATGAATACTTCGCAAAAATGTTGATGAGTATGTAGATTTTTTTTTAAATGCAAAGGAAAAATAAGACACGTTTAGCTCGTAGTTTACATGTATGACGTGGCACATCATCCGGAGGAAAATAAAAGTAACGTGTTCGTTGCAATATCCTTTGTGACATGGGAAATATCGCGAGGCGCGTACGATGGGAATTGCACTGGATCGGTGTCTATGTTTTTTCTAGCGAGTACCGCTTCACTCGTTCCAACGAGTTCGTTCCCTGGCATGACGTTACTCTCTGCACAATTTTATCCCATTCCTCCGCACTGGCTGCCCTTTTCATTCCTTGCCGTTCGAGAATATTTTCCCTGTATATTTATCGGGCTTGGTATTTTTCCGAGCGAGCAAAAAATAAATGCGTACGATAAAAATGATGACTATCCGAATGTTTCTAGCGTTTGACCAACTCTCGTGCTACCAATAATAATTTTAGGTTTTTTTTAATCACACTCACGCTTTAAGGAAATTCGAAACCCTCGTTTTTACTTCCAAACAAATATTTACGCATGGAAAATCGATCGCGAAGGAGAACAAATATTATCGTGAATGGAAATATTGAGCGAATTTTATTCTGATATTGCAAGAGTTCATTCCGTTCATAATTTTTTTTTCTTGAATGTGATTGACATTTCTGAAACTGAGATTCACAAGACTTGTGAAATAGACATAAATTCTATGAGCTTCATGTTTGCGATTGTTGAAATTGAAGGAAAATTAATATTTATAAATTGCTTTAATTTCTCTCAGTAGATTTTGCCTACCAATATTCCTCAACCATTTTTTAAAATACTTTTTTAGAGATTAATAACAGAAATTTACCACAAAAAGTTGTACGTTAATTAAAAAAATAATAATTCAATATAATAAAGAACTTTTCTTGCATACCAACGATGCAAACTTAAGGGGCCAGTCCACTTTGGAGCCACGAAAAAAAGGCTATTTTCGCGATTTTTTATTTGATTAAAGATATGAATATAAAAATTGTTGGGATTGATAAATAAAGTCTTGAAATACATTTTCAAAAAATTTTAATTAATTTTTAATTACAAAAACTATAGTTTAACGTAACGCCTCAAAAATAGGTGGGCTAGGTAGCTCCATCACAACTCGGCAGCGGCTTGTCTGAAACAAAAAAAATCAAAGTTTATTAGACTCAGTATGACACCAGCTACAAAATGGCCCTCGAATATAAAGTTTTATCAGAAAATAAAAAAAAATGGCAGATGAAAAACGAAAAAAGTAAAAAACCGCGTTTTTTTCGCAATTTTTCGCAAAAAAAAAGAATAAAAATCAAAATTTTGAAACCATCAAGGGTCATCTTGTTGCGAATCATGTTTACAATATGTGGTTCAAATTTCAAGAGAATCGGTTTATTAGTTTTAGAGATAGGATGAAGCTAGAATTTGAAAACGTCGTTTCGAGAAAATCGCGTTTGAAGTTTATACTATGATCGGCCGAGCGAGCTATACGCTCAGGTAGACGAAATGAAGTCCTGACGTTCAGGTAAAAAAAATACTTAGAGAGCTCGGATTTTCATAAAATTTTGACACAATATTTCTGAATGTATGTACTTTTGAAAACAGTAACAAAAATCGATTTTTTTCAATTTTCAAAGTGGACTGGCCTCTCAAACACTATAAAATTATTTAGTCTCAAAAAACGGATTTCCGTACTCCCGCGCCGCATTAATGTAGCTTTAGTATTCAAATCTCTTTGATTCCTGCAGAGAGAGAGAGACAGAGAGAGAGAGAGAGAGAGAGAGAGAGATCGCGCAATTTTCGTGGAGCACGCGCCAAGACGTCGTGCAATTTTCATTGCATAATAATTATAATGTCTTCTTTCTCGCCTGCGGCAATAGAGAGCTTCGAGAGTGGATCAACGTAAGATAAATTTGCAACCCCGAGACTCCTGAGCATTATTTAGAGTAATTCATGCGAGAACGCAAGACTCCCGTTCTCGCGCACAAAATCCGCGGGATTCCTTCTTAGCACGCGACGTATCGCGTGCTAACACAAAATCCCGCAGATTTTGTTAACGTCGTATATATAATAGGGGCTTTGTTCGCGACTCTATGGAAATTATTAAATATTTTAAGAATATCTTATTCTAATCGACTAATAATAATAATGATCTCTATCCATAATTTAGTAATAATAAATCGCACTAATTGCAACAACTATAATAAAGGGTGTCTCCAAATGACCTGACGTTTTAAATTGCGCGTTATTTTTTTTGTGAGGAACATAGAGTACTAATCTCTGACAACTAGCATCAGGCAGTATTGAGGTTCGGTCATAGAGAATTACACGATCGAGCAACGCATAGAAATTGTGAAAAATCACTACAAAAATGGTAGTGAAAATAATTTTTTTTTTAGTTATTTATTTCGAATGTGTATTTATTAAGTTTAACAACTTTTATATCAATATCTATAATTTAAACCTACCCAAAAAAATCAGTAAAATAGCCTTTTATTTTTAGCGCCTAAAGTGAGAAGACCCCTTAATTAAATCAGTCCGCAATTATGCCAAAATGTTATGGAAAATTTCGTCAAAAGAGTGAATGTTTGCAAACAGGGAGGAGGCGGCAATTTATCGGATATTGTATTCCCCACATAACCTTCATGTTTGTCCCTTACATTGAAATAAAAATATTTGTACTTTTCAAATAAATAACACGTTTTATTAATAAATTTAAATGTCAGGTTATTTTGAGACACGCTCTAATAATCAAAACAACGGCAGCAGTAATTATTAACAACAATGATAATAGTAATAATAATAATAGCAAAAACAACAATAATAATCGTAATAATTATTTTAATCTCAGTCTGAATCGTTTGTATGCGTTCTCGTCATTTCTTCACGGGCAGACACACACACCCACATACAACCCTCACCTGGTACGTTTTCAATTTCTTCTGCCCCTCCATAATAAGCCCGATTTCGAGCCCCGAAAACAAATTTCATTTTGTCCAATTGGGAATGGGGCTGCAGTCTGCATCATCGGAATGCAACGAAAATTCTTTTTAATATTCTTAATTTCATGATTATCCAAAAAAATATTGGGAGGTTGAATAAGTTCTCAGTGTTTTTTTCATGAAAATTAAGGGGCGCACATATAGAACGCCAAAATTTAGTTCATTTTCATTATTTTTTTTTGGAGGGTAGGGAATATATATATCTTTTCAGGGTGATAGGTACTTTTTATTAAATAATTCTAGTCTTCAAAACGATTTTTGTTGCTCGAAAAAAGTTAAAAATGGCGGAGATATAACCAGTCGCCGTGAAGCTGTCCGGAAGGGAGGTCGAATGCCGAGTGTACACTCCAACACCTCGTAAGATTAACTGAAACAGTCTGCGCAAAAAAATTGATGCGTATATACATGTGGTCACTTGATGAACCATTAATATTGAAAAAAACAATGGGAATTGGCTAAAGAGGAGGCCTTTGAAAAGAAAAGTTGATTTTTTCGGAAATAATTTCAAACTTTGACCCAGTCAAAAGCATGTTTATTTTGATAATTTTTAGTCAGGCTTAGATTTATCAATGGCATATAAGCATCACAATGACGTGTGTCAAATATGAACTTGATGGGTTAAATTACTTTTGAGTAATCGTGTACACCGATTTTCAACTCATTGAAAAAAAAAGTTTCGGCAAGGGAAAAACGTATGATTCTGTGACCTACCGACTAGTCAGCTATTCCAGAAACATATAATAGTCCTTCAGATTCCTCGTAATACTATATTTCTATGGGTATAGAAGCGTTTCTAACAGCTATTATTGAATAGACGACTCACCCCTTCACATGGTGCTTATACCTGCGCGTAGGGTTCCAAACAGAGCAGAGGGGGGTCACTCTCAAAAGCTCTCGGGACGTCATTTTTGGAGATTGACCAAAATCATTAACTGCATCGCATTCTACAGGTTTCAAACTATAAATTTAGGTTACAAAAAAAATGCATTTTTTAAGCCTTTATTTGGAGTGCCCCCTTAATGCTTTATTTTAAAAAGTCATTCATAATGCTTTCAAATGTTTCGTAACTGATGTGTGATCAACTCCTAATGATTCTGCAAGTTCAGGTAGCGTCTGACATGAGTCTTCATCAAGTAATGCCTCCAACTCAAGACGTCAAAATCATTATTTTTGAAGCGTTTAAACCAATCTCTGCATGTTGTTTCCGACAGAGCGTGGTAAGTCTCAACAAGAATTCTGTGAGATTCAGCTGCATATTTTTTCAAAATAAAGTAGTGCGGTAAAATTCCCCACAAATACTCTTTTTGTGACACGAAATTTGACATGTTTAACGCTATAAAAAAAAGTTGTTTACACTTCGGCGAAATGTCATACACTGAATTTCAAGCTTGCTTATAGTACTTCTTTATAGATGCGTTACCATCTTAAGGCTTTAGGCCACAGTAACGGGTATAAAATCATGTGCGAATTTAACAATTTTTTTTTGTATGAAAAAGTGATTCACTCATAAAATTAATTACACGTCTATTTAGTATGAACATCAAACTGTTAGAATTTTTTTCGATGTACCAAATGGCCGACTACGAATATTGTGTTTGTTGTCTTTTTTTAGGCGTTCCGCGGCGTGACATTTAGCATCCACAATTTTTTACCTAGAACAAAAAACAAAAATTCTCGTCAATCTACATTAGAATACCTAGAGAAGTACGTAAGGAATTCCAATAATATTGTTTATTCAAAAGTTGTAGGTATTTGAACTTAAGAAATGAATTTTCCGCAAAAAATTCCGTTATAAGTGCTCATAAAATGAAAAGTTTTCGATTAACCAGAAATTCCATACGTACTTCTCTGCGAAATGCAATTAGGAACATAGCTTTCAAATTTGAAGTCAATCGATTGAAAATTGTTGAAGTTATTTGTCACGCGAATTGGAAAAAAGCTGTTTTAAGAAGTTTCGAGTAGGCGGTCATTTTGTACAGCGAAAAAAAATGCTAACAACTTGATATTCATACTAAATAGATGTGTAATTTATTTTACGAGTGAATCACTTTTTCATGCGAAAAAAAAATTGTTAAATTCGCACACGATGTTATACCCGTTACTGTGGCCTAAGGCCTTAAAGTACACGCACGCAGTTCTGGTAACGCCATCTGTTGGAAAACAGAACTTATTCAATGTCCCAATATTTTGCAGATTTAGATTCTTATCGCTGAATAAGAATCCAAAAAATGTTTGCGTGATTATCGCAGCTCAAATCTGCCTGAGGAAATTTGGAAAGTGAAGCCAAGAGATTTTCGTTGCATTTCAACGATACCGGCTTCATCGTCATAATTCGGAACATCACTTTTTTGTCCCTCTTCGTGTATAATTTTTTTTTTATCACTTACACCCTTTACCCGACACAGCAACACGACTAATAATTAGAGCAATAACGATCATTTTTAGTTACCCGTTATTAAAATGAAAAAAATGTGTCAAGATAACAATGTGTTTTGATGGGATTTAGTTATGGAAAGCTTATTCAGTAAACGGACGGGTTGCATACAGAGTATGTTTTATCCTCGTCGTAATTATAATACTAGAATTAATACATATACATATATGCATGAACGCGCGCGCGCATGTGTGTGTGTGTGTGTGTGTGTGTGTGTGTGTGTGTGTGTGTGTGTGTGTGTGTGTGTGTGTGTGTGTGTGTGTGTGTGTGTGTGTGTGTGTGTGTGTGTGTGTGTGTGTGTGTGTGTGTGTGTGTGTGTGTTTGAATACAATACTATGTACGAGTATACAAGTAACGTAGATGATATGCCGAGAGTTGCTCGACCAAATTAAGCGCGCGCCCACGAATTATTTTAATTGCTCGCGATTTTCCGTGCCACGATCTCCCCGTTCCTCTTTCGTGATAACAACTGCGGGCTCCGGGCACCGGGGTATATATTATGCTCGTAGTCCGAGCAGGCAACGCGGCCGTGCTACGCTTTGGAGGAGAGTTCGAAAACTAATGGAAGGAAAATAAAGCAAAACAATGGAAAATGCAATATCGCGTTCCGTAGGACCGTATTTGCCGGTCATGCATAACGAGAACAATTTCAATTTCCCCCGGTCGGAGGGGATTCGACTCGCGGAATCTCTCGTGCAACAGTCCTTTTTGTTTGGTTTTCTTTTTGCCTCGTCGCAAAGATTGTATTACCGTTGCTTTAATAATGTCGTCGTTGAGGCATGGATGCAGTGCTGCATTCACGAATATACTTGTATATACATCGTGTGCTTCGCGTCGTCGAATCAACAGGAACGCGTTTCTCATAACTTTTTTTCCATAATTTTCTCGAGTATACTCGTTATTACCCGCGACGTGCCCATCGAAATTTTTCAATTTTGCAATACTTACCGCGCTGTGCTTTAAATGCGTTTTTTATGATCTTATTTGCTCGTTCTTCTGCCGGCACGAAACTTTACGAAATTGCGCAAGGGAGGACACTACAGTGCGAGCCGGCTAATTTAAGGCGGTAGTGGGCTAAACGGATTTACGGCTTACGTCAATTCGCTTGATTCCACTTCACGCTGTCATCAAGCAACTGGACCTATATACAGTTTGGTGCCTTCCATGCGCCTAACCTTTTGTCAAGCACCAGACGAATTATATATCGTCATCAAAATGTCGAGACATATCGTCCACTCTATGCATACATTTTTTTATTTCTAATATTTTATTTATTCCTAGTATATCTATGATTCGGTTTCATCTGTCCTAAAAACAATTTAGTTGAATCCACTGAATGTATCTATTTCATTTTTAAAAAAATCAAATTAAATAGAATTTTCGTAGCAACAAACATTTTTCTATGTGCTTGAATTAATGGTCTGTCTTTATTGCAATACACACATCGACGGGGTGGGGTTAAAGCGGGAGAGAGAGAGAGGTATTATATATATATATAGTAATAAAGATAAAACTCTCTAATTATTACAATCATATTAACTAATTGATATAGTTTATGCGATACAAATAATTATAATACAAATAATTATAGGAATTCGTGTGGTCTCTTATGCCATATCTGCGACTAAGATACCACAAACACTCGGTAGCGTAGGGGCCGCGTGCGTAGCTATAGGTAGGTAAGTTGTAGGTTCGAGTCCATGTGGAGGCCCGAATTATTTTCTTTGAAAAATACCATTTCAGAGGGCCAGGGAATGACGAATTATAATGCAAAATCAATTGTTGTAGAACTCTTAATTAAGTATTTCATTTTATTTTGGATTTATGAAATATTCTTTTCTATATTCTATATTCTAAAAAAATATATTTGGAACAAATGGGGTCGTAGTAGGCCGTGAGACAGGGAAAACGTTTATTTGATTTAAATAGATCCTATTTAAAGTAAACAAAATTTTTGGTAGTGCAATGAAGAATGTGAAGGGATGGTAGTTTCGGAAGCAACAGCGATATTCTCTCTTTGAACTGCATGTCAGACCTTGGTTTTGTACCCTGATCAGGCCGAAATCAGGCACTGCGTTTCAGAAATTATCAGGGCTTGATAAAAGATTCTGATCCAGGTCGAAAATAGAAATCAGGATGCCTGATTTCTTGTATTCAGGGCTTTCTTGCATTCGGAGCAAGATTTCTACTCGGGTTGGAGAGTGGTCAGAGTACTAGGAAAATCTGATAGTTAAAGTTCAGCATACCGCTATTTGGTATTTTCTTATTGTTGCTGAATCTGGTCCCAAACATCGCAATACTCATACAGATTAGAATATGTTGGTTTTTTTCAATCACACAACGTCCACAACACTGGTTACCAATTGAGGACATTTTTCGCGCACCATTGTAAACAATGGCTGCAAAAGTACATAACAATATTTTTTTTTAATTTGTACTTATTCTAAAAGGATTAATAAATATGTGTAAAAAATTGCATAAAGAAAACTCGAACAGTTAAACAGATATTCCCTCCTAAAAATCACCTCTAAAACAGCGCTCTGTAGACAGCAACACTGCTTAATTGTTCTCGTATCAAATCATTATACACAGCATTATACACAGGGTGTCCCAGAACTGAATGCATCCCCTGAAATGGGGGGGGGGGGTGGTTGAGGGTGAAATTCTGAGTTGATTGATATAAGCATGTGTGGGTCTCGGATCAACCGCTGAATTATTATTAATTTTTAAAGGCGGGCCAATCAGATGCGCCCGACGAGCCGGCGGACGTCTCGGCGAGCGATACGCCGGCTCGTCGGGCGCACCTGATTGGCCCGCCTTTAAAAATTAATAATAATTCAGCGGTTGATCCGAGACCCACACATGCTTATATCAATCGACTCAGAATTTCACCCCCAACCCACCATTTCAGGAAACGCATTCAGTTCTGGGACACCCTGTACAACCCCCTCAAATTACACATCGACACCGCGAACGCAGCCAGAACGGTGCACCCGTTTTGTTATTTGCCATGTCCCGGATTTATCACTAGCAGGCAAAACTATTCCATTCGGAAAAGCGACCAACGACATTTCCGGGCAAAACGCAATTAAACGCGTACAGAGTTTCTGTTCTCTCCGTTCCCCCGTTTGATTTCACTATTTTAATGTAGTGCCTCGCAATGGAAACGTCGCCGAATAAACCCATCAGTAGGTTAATTCATTCGTTCCGCACTCGAGGGGCGCAAACCTCGCGTTTCGCACGCTCTTTGGTTCAACAACGTCACGTGGCTCGCACTTCGGGATTTTATGAAATTCTAAAAATAGTGAAAACCCAACGTGCTCCCGGAAACCGTTGGTGTCGAGCAGTAAAGTGCTTGTGAATTTCAACGTCACATAGCCTTCTATAAAGCTTTCCTCGCGATTTTTATGTCTCGCTATACACACACACACACCCACCCACGCACACCCATATACAAATATATGTAGTAAAAGGATGCTTTCAACCCATTACGTCGATGTAATGTTGACTATCAGCACAGCTAACGGCTTCAAGGACGGTCCTTAACATTTTTTTAAACGCGTCCTTAACTTTGAGAACCACACGACCCTTGAAATGGCCCTTAGAAAAAAAAAATAAGCTCACATTTGTGAAACGGTGATTTTGAAGGCATTGGGGCTTGCATAATGATGAGTATAGGCACGGTAGGCTACAATGAGAACGGTCCGTAAAGTCGAATGCATTCAAACTCACATTTTTCTCACACACACCTACATATAGGTATATATACGACATTGAGAAGCTGAGAAGGCGGCCCGCACGGATTTTCCACCGGCAAAAACTAATCTCCTAATTGCTCAGCCGTTCTACCTCAGCGATGTTGAAGGCACGCCGGACCAATTCTTCTCATTTCTTCCTCATTCTTTCTACTCTTCGTCCCTTTCTTTCTCGTCCATTCATTTTCTTATCTTGAGTATGTACTCTGGCTCCAACCTGTATTCGTACATACCGCAATATACATACCACACACATTGACGCCATCCTAACCCACATATACCTATGTTCTTTGGCCAAAAGCGCTTCATGATACGAACGTTCTACGTCGGTTCATTTATTTGTTTGTTTTGGCATACGTTTTTTTATCCCTCTCGTTTTCAACTTTACCGCCGATTTACTCTTTCAACTTTCCTCCTCTTCCTGATCGATCGCGCTTCATCACCCACTTTCTGCGGCTTTGTTTTCTTTGCTATTTTTTTTTCTTCCTCTCTTTTTAATCCCTCCTCGGACAAAAGCGCATTATTTTGCTACGGTGTTTTTACGTTTTCCGTAAAATTGTTCGTAAGTAATGGAAAACAGTTTCAAAGGGCTTCTCCGCTGAGTATACGTGTCCCGGAAAGAAAGAGGACTGTGAAGGAAGTGCCACACTTCACGGGGCGTCGTGTTCTCATCGTCCTCCCCGAAGTCCTTGGCGACGTCGCGGCGCCCCGAGCCTTCCGCTACTTCCTGTTCACTCGCACTTTGTGCCTTCGGGACGTACTCGCTACCGGAGATATCCCAAGAGACTCGAATGCATCAAGGGAACGAATGGGTGAAGCTCGCTCTGTGTTTTACATCGGACTCGAAATCGCCACGATCGTGTGTTCTCGCTTCTGCAGAACTTTTCGTGCGTACAGGGTGGAATGGAACGTATGAAAAGTTGGGATACACATTTAACATTTGAGCAAGTTGCCACGTGAGACGATAAAGATACGAATTTTCGTATAAAAGGAGAATGGATGTACGAGAATCGCTATGCCGTTGAGTTTTTATGCCAAATGTAAATTACATTATTAGAAATAGGCGGTCGAAAATAAGCGAATTTTCAAGGTTTTTTTGTGTAAAAATGATTTATTATAGATAATTAAAATGTTATGTACGTTATATTAGATCTTTTAATTGTTGGAAAGAATTGTTTTTTCTTCAATATTTTTAAATGGTGCTGTATGATACTTAGCTCAGAAACAGTTTCCGCCCGAGTTGTTCCACGGCGTACAACCTAGCGTCTGGTACATTGATCTAAAACATCAGAGCCAAGACGTTTTAGATTTTTAAGACCCACACGTTCTATCTGAACCTAAAGAATCCAAAGAAAAGTGAAAAATCGAAAAATGGTCCGTGTTTGAAAAACTTCTATTTTTCATGAAATTTTGATTAAAGTATTTGTTAATAAGGGGGCATCCATTAATTACGTGAGGTGATTTTGGCGATTTTTCGACCCCCCCTCTCCCCCTGGTGAGATGTCGTGAGGTTTTGCTCGACCCCTTCCCCCCACCCCTAATCTCACGTGAGATTTTTCAAAATGCATACGTTCACGGAAAATAAATTGTACTAGAAGTAACTGCGGTTGTAGTACCATTTATTCCACCATGTAAAGTAGTAGGGAGACTGTCCCTACGTGATAAAAATTACGTGATTACTAAAATTTCTAAAATTACTAAAATTACTAAAATTACGTGATATTTGCCGAAGCCCCCCTCTCCCCCCACGTGAGATTGGGTGAGATTTCGCTCGACCCCCTCCCCCCCCTAAACGCCTCACGTAATTAATGGACGCCCCCTAAAGACGTCGTTTTTCAAATAATTTTCTAGGAAGTTTAGGTTAAGGCGTTACCCCCACTTTTTCATGATTTTTTTAAAAGAAAACTACAAAACTTTTTTAATCGATCAATATACCATCTTAAAGAACACATCTTGAAGAACTTTCAGTAATTTTTTTATTGAAAAATATTACATTGTTCAGTGGCAAATGGCCGTCAATGAAATAATGTTTTTATATACACGGTTTGCGGTGACCAACATTGCGGCGAAGTGGATCATCTGAAGAAAAAAAATGCGGATGGATTTAGTCAAATATAAGTATAAACTAGTATTTAATCGAAGAATTTTAAAAAATATTCAGTTTTCACAAAATGGCGGACAGTCAAAGTTAATGGTTCGATTTTAACGAAAAAAACGGCCGTTTTTTGGCTTCGAAACGGCCATTTTTTCGAAAAAAAAAATCGAACGATTAAAGACTACATTTTTATGTATTAAATAAGGCTGCAAAATTTCAAGAAGATCGGTTCATTAGTGTTCGAGTAATCTTGGTCACCGACTTCAGAAATGCCATTTCGAGAAAAACGCGTTTAAAGTTTCTCTTTCAACGCTCTTTCAACGCGGATTCTTCTCTTTCAACGCTCATATCTCAGTCAATTGTGTTCGGATCGACTTGAAATTTTCAGGACGTATTCTCAGATACTTATACTTCAAAAAAAAGCAATAAAAAATCGATTTTTTTCAAAATAGCAAGTGGGGGTAACCCCTTAACATAGAGCGTGTGGATCTAAAAAATCTAAAACTTCTTGGCTCTGACGTTTCAAATAAATGCAACAAAGGCTAGGTTGTACGCCGTGGAACAAGTCGGGCGGCAACTGTGTTTGAAACAAGCGTAGAGTCACGACTTTCAAATATGACAAAATCAATCTCGAAAAATTAAAAGATCCCATAATATGTACATCAAATTATGTGGAATAAATAGTTTCGACACAAAAAACCTTCGAAATTCGCTAACTGTACGCTGCCTAAAGGGATCTCCCCCCTTAAATCATTGGATTCCATTTTGATGATTAGTAAAAGTAATGTTAAGAAATATAGTAACGACATTAGTAGAAGCGTCCTGTTAAACAGCGTTGTCTGGGCGCAATACTCGGATGGGTGATCGTTTAGCCGCGCACTGGCTTGCGTGTTGACTACCGACAGGCATAAAGTTTGACTAAGTTTCCAGTAGTAACACAACTGAAACTCTGCGAAATATACTCACCCGTATTGGCCCAGGAGCACGTAATCATGGGCAACCCCTATGGGGACCCCTCTCAGGGGTCTCCGAGGAACCGTTAACCAGTGAAGTAACATATTTCGATTAAAAAAGTGAATGGGCTGGGACCGTGAAGACTCAAAAGCGCCTACGAAGGATCGTTGCAAAAGTATTCATTAGCAATATGACATGACCGATACTCGGAGTGGTGACCGCATAGCCGTGCACCGGCTGGCGCATCAACCAGTGACCGGAGAGCCAATGCGTCTGAGACCTTGGTGTAGATACTGTAGTGAAACGTCCACACCAAGGAATCAGGATAATATGGGGCCGTCTATTCTGGCATGGGTTTTGCACAGTTTCGCCGTACCCTCGGCAAATGCGGTATAGCGCGGCTTAAGACGGCTGTGGACACAGCGAAAGTTGGCAAGATTAGCGAACTGCAAGTTGGGAGTAATAGGAAAAGGTTCAATTGTAAGGGATGATACGTAAAAATCCGCAAGGTTGGAACTCGCATGTTGGAACTCGCGGTATGAAAATGTAAAATATATTTGACCGACGTGTGTCAAAAAAGCGAAGAGGTAGAAAAACGATTGGGGTAGAATATCCATAACCCAATATCCATAAGTGAATATCCATAAGTCGAATATCTATAACTACGAATATCCATAAGTGAGTATAGTAAATAACCTAAAGTATATAACCCAAACAAACCCAAACAAACTTGAATTGTTACCGAGCATTCTTTTTATGAAAAATTTCTTAAAATGCTCATCTTTCTTCGTTTTTTCACTCTTCCGCCATTTCTGGCGCTATTTTCTACTCTATACTTATCTTTAATACTCACTATATTTGTCCACTTCCCACGATTTCTGGCCTTCATTTCTACTGTATACTCACTTATCTCTACCTCCCGCCATTTCTGGCACTTATTTCTACTCTATACTCACTTATGGATATTCGACTTAACGGAGACTTTGCCCTTGGAATGCGGTTTTTTTCTTGCTTTTATTCATGATATACAGAACGTTAAAAAAAATTTTTTTTGAAAAAAAAAAAACACAATGGCGGCCGTTGCAGCTCCGTGAAAACAGGTCCTCAAATCGCGGGAGGTAAACGGCTGACATCACTGCCCCCTCTTTGTTGATCTGAAACACAAAATCAAAGCATATTATCAATCTGTGACCCTTTGGTCATGGAATGACGGATGGGTTTTTCGTTTAGTACAAATTTCGGAAAATGGCGGCAATTGAAAAAAAAATCGAATTTTCGCGTTTTTTTTCGCATAAAAAGATAAATAATAAATGCAAAAATGTATCTATCGAAAAAACGATCCGTCATTCCGTGAAGACATGTTTTCTGAGTATGCTCTCCAAATTTCAGGTCGATATGTTAATTACAGCGGTCAGGAGAATGTCAGCCATTTTTAAAAACGTGTTTTCGAGAAAAACGCGTTTAAAGTTTTGTAATGTGTTTACACAAATGTGTTTATAATTACCGGTAATCGGCAATGCCTGGTCCATAGAGGCATCCCTCCTCTTCTTCTAGCTGCTCATGTTGAGCCGCTAACATCTCCCGCCGATTTCAAGGACAAAGTCTCCCTTATGTGAGAAAAACTGCGGGGTCCGTTAGTAAAAATGGCGTTAGGAATAGCGAGGAACACACCGGACTACCTATGGAAAATGGAAGCGGGCAGATCAAGTATAGAGATGGAGTGTAGAAGAAGGGCAGGCATTCACTAGCAACACTAAAAATGGATCAGAAGGGTGGCCATAGTTCTGCTTGAAAGAAGAGTTACGGAATATCGCTAACGTAAATCCATCCAAATGGGGAAAGGAGTTGGAGGGCGCAATGAGGGAAGTGAGGGAAGGAAGGATTCGGAACCTAAGTACAAACGGGGGACATCTGGAAGAAATTGAGAATATATTGAAAGAAGGAGTGGAAACGAAGTTTTTGAGATATGCCGGGTCCATATAACACGCAAAGATTTTTTGCAATTTGTGAAAAACATTTTTTTTCGACTTTTTGGACCTGTCACATGGCATAACCGCCTCAAATTTACTTTTTCATGTTTCCTCTGGATTGGATTTAACCTTGATAATATTCATTCTTATGTTTCATACGTTTGGACTTCTACTGTTGTTGCTTACTTTTGTTCTTTTTTCATGTGTACAACTACATAGGATAAGGGATAATATGAAAGGCAACATGCTTTACAATGGCATGAAAGAAGGACTACTAGATTTCACCCACGGTAGGATAATTGGATAAACATCAATTAGCGATATAATGCCAATCGAATAAACAAATATACATTTAATAAACGTGTAAAACGTATCAAATACATTCGTCGCACAGGCGAAGCTCCTTCCCATGACTATTTTGTCGTTGAACTCATTCATATAAAGTATTTTGTCAGTGTTCGTGATACGACTATTATTTGCCAGCTTGTCGATTAGAAGTTTGGAACGAAAATAGTCGGTCACTTGGATAATAATAAACTTTATCGTGCATTATCCATCGGGCTTTATTTTGTTCCTCTCGTTAAAGGGCATAGGTGCTAGGGGAATGCCAGTTGGAGATCGAAACGCTGCTCTATAAATATATAGCGTCTATTTCAACGAACAATGGGACTTTGCGCCGATAACTATAGAAAACACTAAAATAAATGCTTTCCTCACCGATAGGTCATAAAATCTCCGTTTTACACCCTTTATCTTAACTCCGTCGTTTTTTGCAAACCATTACAATGGGTATACAGCTTGAGTAGAGGAATATCGTCGGTGGGCAACAGTGCAGATTTTTTACTGCGTAAGTAAGAGGAATGGAACGGAAAGCCCGATACAATGCCTTAGAATACCACAACAAGCTCTTTATGAATACACGTACTTCTGCCTATGTCTATATGTGGATACATGCATACACATACATATGCATACTGGGTGTCCCATTTTAATCTTACACCTGGGTTATCTCGAAAAATTCTGCTCCGATCAAGTATTGAGTATAATAATCCTTTAAGGATTCGAAGGGGGTTCAAATAAAATATTTTTTAGTCCTAAATTCCTAATAGTGCTGTCAAGATGGCCGACAGATGGCATGTTTACAAAAAAATGAGATCATGCATTTTCCACCAAAACATTTGTCAGGCCGAAACTAACAAGTTCAATAGGAAAAGTTTTTTTCAACACGTTCATGATTTTTAGGTTAGAAAGCCATTTTTTACTATTTCAGCGCTATCCAGAATGTACCACGAGGAGGTAAAGTCTTCAACATCCCTAGTGTAAGTGCGCGTGTGTATGTGGGTGTGAGTTTGTTTCGGTTTGTTTGGGTTTGTTCGATAACCCAAACAAGGACTAGGTATCTGCGGCTCGTCACTTTCGTTACCCACCAAACCCAAACAAACTCACACGCACACTTACACTCGGGTTTGTTTGATAACGGAAGTGACGAGCCACAGAGACTTAATCCTTGTTTGTTTGGGTTTTTTCGATAACCCAAACAAACCTAATCAAACTCACACTCGCACACACACGCACACTTACCCTAAGGATGTTAAAAACTTTACCTCCTCGCTGTACATTCCGGATAGCATCAAAACAATAAAAAATAGTATTCTAACCTAAAAATTATGAACGTTATCAAAAAAGTTTTCCTACCAAAGTTGTTAATTTTGATCTGGCAATTTCTTTGGTGAAAAAGTTCATGATCCGATTTTAGAAAACACGCCGACCATCTTAACGTCGCCATTTTGAATTTTGAATCAAAATTATTTTTTGAACGTCCCTCTTTGAACCCTAAAAGTTTTATTATAGTCGATACTTGATCGGAGCAGTGTTTTTCAAGATAAATCAGGTGTAAGATTAAAATGGGACACCCGGTATCCATTTACATATAAAAATATATAAATACATACTCGTAGACGGTACCATTGCTCATATGGGATATACATAGCGGTCTCAGGGGACGCACTTGTATAGGGATGAGGGATGAAGTAAACGAGTGACGCTCGTCGTTCATCCCGGGATGCTACGAAAATGGAAGCTCTGAATCTCCGTCCCACCTCTGAGGAATTACCTTTGCGAATTGTGCGTATAAAAAAAAATGACCGTTACAAGGGAAAGAGACAAAAAAACGCTTGCATTTTTTCCCTCTTATTCAATATCGGGCGCCACGAGCAAAGAAATGCAAAAGTCACTATAGCAAAGGACTATAGTGTCGAGTTGCTCTTTCACAAGAAACATCACTTAAGAAGGTTGGTGAGTTAGCCACAATCCAAGGTTACATTTAATTTTAAAAAATACACGTTATTGTTTAGACTATACTGAGTCTTTACGAATTTTTTGAAATTTTTTCACCACCAAACACTAGAGATAAAGAATAGTTTAATGTATGTAATTTAACGTGCGGTTAGATGGGCAAGACTTTCGCATTAAAGGTTATGTAATTTTTTTGTTATTTAGCACCAAGATAAATCTTTTCTAACAACGGATTAACGCAAACTGAATCTTTGTAAACATTTAGAAAAAAAAATTCTCATCTTGCCCATCGTAAACCATGGGCCAATTATCTCGTGACGTAAATATGAATAGGCATAATCATAAATTAGTCAAAATTTTATTGTGAATTGTATAAAACATTCGTCGTCGTAGTTTTTTCATAATAATCATCGATAATGTTATACTTTTTCAAGTTGTTAGTAAGACAAAAGTTTTTCTACTTTACGTAATAAAAATTTAAAAATTCATAATTTTGCCCTTTAATTAAATATTTAAAAGAATTAGCATATACAGAATAAATCTGTACCTCGTATGCATTTTTTTCGAGATTCATTGAGAAAAAAAATGAATAAACCGTCATTTGACTCAACTGAATCGCTTCAACCTTCTTAAGGCAGTGTTTTTCAACGTGTGGGTCGCGACCCCCAGAGGGTAGAAAAGTCTTGCTCAGGGGGTCGCGGTCGCCAGCCAGGTAAAAGAAAAAAGCAAGGGTTATAGGTACTACAATAAAAATACAATAAAAAATACATTGTTCTACAATAAAAATACAACAATTTCAGTGAAGAAGGCTGTGCTTGTTCATTTTTCAATATGTTGTCGAGTCGTGGTTCTATTTTTAAGACGCAAATAACAAATGTTTTTTCTAGTTGGAGCCTATTTCTCTTCTTAGTTTTAATGTACACCATTGAAGAGAACGTTATGGTTCAGTAAAAGAGACGAAAACCCAGCACTTTTAGCGTAGAATTCGAATTTTTGACTGAAGCTAGATGGTTGCATATTAAAAGTAACCCCAATGAAAGTTTGCCCCTCAACTAGCCCCAACCATAAGGAATAGGGGTTGAAAACTTAAAAAATCGCCATATGTCGATAATTAATAGCCCGATCAAAAAATATTTCAAACAAAAGTTTTTTGGAATAATAAAATACGTATAAAGTTGTCCGACGTTCAATCCCCTATTTGGGAAAATTCGGCCTTCCTTTTAGGGGTGATTCCACGTCCCTGAAAACTGTTTTTTAGCTGATAAAAAAATTCGTGTCTGATAGTTTTCAATGCTTTATCACATATATGAGTTTTAACAAAATCTAAGGTAAGCACTTAAGTGATGTCAAGCGCTCAAACATTAAATGACAAATCGTACGAACTAGAAACTTGAGTCAAAGAATTTGCTGGGTTTTTTTATCATTTGGAAAATGTTTACCTCTCGTCTATGCAAAAGTTAACCTTAACAACTTAAAGTTTGAGGAAGTTCAAATAATGACTGAACTTTCTAAAAATGACTAATTTTGTCAAATCTAAAACGCTCTGGCGTGTCTCGCGAATTTAAGGGAGACTTTGTCCTTGGAGTGCCATATTTCAGGTGTTTACATTTTATTTTTTTTAAAGGAAACGAGTAAAGCTTCTTGAGTGCGGTTTTTTACTTGCTTTTATTCATGATATACAGAACGTTAAAAAAATGGCGGCCGTTGCAGCTCCGCGAAAACAGGTCCTCAAATCGCGGGAGGTAAACGGCTGACATCACTGCCCCTTCTTTGTTGATCTGAAACACAAATTCAAAGCATATTATCAATCTGTGACCCTTTGGTCATGGAATGACGGATGGGTTTTTCGTTTAGTACAAATTTTGGAAAATGGCGGCAATTTAAAAAAAATCGAATTTTCGCGTTTTTGTCGCATAAAAAGATAAATAATAAATGTAAAAATGTATCTATCGAAAAAACGATCCGTCATTCCGTGAAGACATATTTTCTGAGTATGCTCTCCAAATTTCAGGTCGATATGTTAATTACAGCGGTAAGGAGAATGTCAACCATTTTTAAAAACGTGTTTTCGAGAAAAACGCGTTTAAAGTTTTGTAATGTGTTTACACAAATGTGTTTATAATTACCGCTAATCGGCAATGCCTGGTCCATAGAGGCATCCCTCCTCTTCTTCTAGCTGCCCATGTTGAGCCGCTAACATCTCCCGCTGCATTTCAAGGACAAAGTCTCCCTTAAAAACTAGCGGTGTTCTAGGGGTATTGTTAACGAGTACGACGTTTCATCATGGTATCTCAAAATTTGACGACATTATAGCGCGAACAAAAAATCCCTACGTACATATACTTCCAGATATTCTCCCTTAAATATGGCTCTTCAACTTTTAAAAATATTTCGAATATATTCCTGTTATAATTTCGAGAAAAGAAACTTCAACTCCAAACTTGTAACACCGACGTCTTCATCAATTGCGATATTTTTTTGTCACATTTTTAACCGACCGCGCAGAATTTTTCGCGTAATAACTTATGTAGGGAAAGTTTATAATATTGGGGTAATGATTCAGAACGTACGCCAGCAATTATTCGTGAATTTTATTCTGCCTCCAGGGCTTTGCACGCCTGCTCTCTTGCTCCGCAAATTTGATCGTCCTTCTTTTCGAATAAGAAACTATTCACGTCTCCCGTCTTGAACTTAATCTCAGTGTGCGGAAATAATAAATCAGTTTAATGCTGAATTATTCGCTCGACTATGTGGAAGAGTTGTCTGGCAGACGGATATGCCCGAGGATTATTATAATTGTAGGATATACGGCGGAGCGGAGCAAGATGAATACCCACTTCTCGTGCAAAGCCAAAAAGAGACATTTCTACTGTCAGTATTTGAAATCCAGACCAACAGAGACATCAATTCTGCAAGATCAGCTTGAAATATTTCAGCTCGGTCTTCAATTTGCGTGTTATTTAAATTGAAGAGTCTTTCAACTTGATATGCTCATTTTATTCATTTTTTAGCTATCTCACTGGTAATCCTCTGTTATCGTGAAAGGGAAATTAGATTTTCATCCAGAGTCATATAAATGTACCGGTCGGTAAAGAGTATTGAGCAAAAGTGTCTGGAAGAGTTTGTGGTGATGACTGAAAACTTGAATCGATATGGTACCATCGCAATAAAATTTGTCACACATTTCGAACAGCGACTCGTCATTGTTCCATATCATTTTTATTAAAATCGATGCAATGATTGCCGTTTTATATGATACAGAATGTGGAAAAAAAATATCAGTTGCTCCAGTTTCCATGAGTTAAAAAATATCGAGGTCACATCTTTGACATAAATGGCCTGGAGTAAAAGTATGGGTGGCGTTGAATTGGACGAAGATCGATAAAGTGGTCCTATTTTTAGGATCGCGTTAATAATATTTCGAAATTTTTTTAATATTTATTTTTCATCGATAATATCATGTTTGAAATAACATTCGTAGATACACAACTACGGAAAAAGATATGTTCGTACTGAATTTTGCGAAATTTCTAAATTTAACAAATTTTCTTATCTCTTTAAGGGGTTATATACAGTCAAGAGGTCCAAAAAGATCGGTTTAAAAAAAATCTTGACAAGACCTTCAAATCTATTAACGTAAACATTTGTACACATATCATGGTAACTTTCAACTGTATTTTAACATTTTTTATTTGTGAAAATAATTATTTTGAAAGCTGCTATATCTGATCTCCGGGAGAACCTCTAAAAAAGGCGTCTTGCGGCGAGGATATCTCTGGACTGGATCATCTAAAATGAAAAAAAAAAACAAAAATATTTCGTTACTATAATGGATTATCTTGTAATTGATCGAAGGATTAAGCAAAATAATGTTTTTTTTGACA
This sequence comes from Ophion ellenae, assembly GCA_963210295.1. Taxonomy (NCBI): domain Eukaryota; kingdom Metazoa; phylum Arthropoda; class Insecta; order Hymenoptera; family Ichneumonidae; genus Ophion; species Ophion ellenae. The sequence continues at coordinate 37,688,283 of OY723385.1, forward strand.
AAATGGCGGCTTCCAAAAAGAAATCGATTTTTGACAAAAATTTAGGCCTTAAATTGTTTATAAAATAGAAAATATTTATCGGTGAGAAAAAACCTTCGATTAATTACTAAAAAATATACATTAAAACATTGTGTTAAAATTCGAGACTAATCGGTTCAGCCGTTTCCGAGGAAACTTGCTCACCGACTTTAAAAACACAGTTTTGAAAAAAAACGCGTTTAAGGGGTTACCCTCACTTACGATTTTGAAAAAATCGATTTTTTTTATTGCATTTTTTTTAAGTATAAGTATCTGAGAATATGTCCTGAAAATTTTAAAGAGATTAGAGAGATTTTAAGAGAGTTGAAAGAGAAGAATCCGCGTTGAAAGAGAAACTTTAAACGCGTTTTTCTCAAAATGGCATTTCTGAAGTCGGTGACCAAGATTACTCGAACACTAATGAACCGATCTTCTTGAAATTTTGCAGGCTTATTTAATACATAAAAATGTAGTCTTTAATCGTTTGATTTTTTTTTTTCGAAAAAATTGCCGTTTTATAGCCAAAAAAAGGCCGTTTTTTTTCGTTAAAATCGAACCATTAACTTTGACTGTCCGCCATTTTGTGAAAAATGAATATTTTTTAAAATCCTTCGATTAAAGACTAGTTTATACTTATATTTGACTAAATCCATCCGCATTTTTTTCTTCAGATGATCCACTTCGCCGCAATGTTGGTCACCACAAACCGTGTATATAAAAACATTATTTCATTGACGGCCATTTGCCACTAAACAATGTAATATTTTTCAATAAAAAATTACTGAAAGTTCTTCAAGATGTGTTCTTTAAGATGGTATATTGATCGATTAAAAAAGTTTTGTAGTTTTCTTTTAAAAAATTCATGAAAAAGGCCTTTTTGCGCTACAAGTGGGGGTAACGCCTTAAGTTTCAAAAGCACTTTCGAACACTCTGACACTTCATTACAAATGTGCGTGTAACTTCGAGAATATTCGCCGGATTGACAAGAAATTGTCTGTGTGTGTACTTCGATATATGTGCATTACGCAAATAAAATTTTTAAAAATCGATTTTCGAAAATTTTAACTGTATATAACCCCTTAAAACGTTTTTAGAAAGTGTAACGAATGCCGTATGTTTTTCAAATTGCAAGATATCGTCCGATTTTTTTACATACGATCTCACAAAGGGATAGCTGACACATACAAAGACGTACAAATTAGTAACATGCTTACTGATTATTTTATTTCGTTAGCAAAGCCACCATACAAGCAAGGATTGGCTGGATTAGATGAATGGATTTCCTGATACTATAAAAAATGTTCTCCCTCAAGATCCTAATAGTAAACAGGACTAAAATATACATAAAGGGTGCCTCAAAATGACCTGACATCTTTATTTATTAATAAAACATATTATTTATTTGAAAAGTACGAATATTTTCCTTTTAATATAAGGTAAAAATATGAAAGTTATGTGTGGAACATAATATCCGATAAATGGCATAAACGACGTGGGCTTCATGGTCGTGTTATCTCGCGCCGTGGTGATATGAATCGGCCACCAAGATCGTGCGATCTGACGCCATTGGATTTCTTTCTTTGGGGTTTTCTGAAAGGAAAAGTGTATGCCAATAACCCACGGACCACTCCGAAGCTCAAGGAAGCAATTGGGCGCACCATTGATGAAATTAGTTCGTAATTATGCCAAAATGTTATTGAAAATTCCGTCAAAAGAGTGAACGTTTGCAAACAGGGACGAGGTGGCCATTTATCGGATATTGTGTTCCACACACAACTTCCATATTCGTACCTTATATCAAAATACAAATATTCGTACTTTTCAAATAAATAATACGTTTTGTTAATAAATTTCAATGCCAGGTTATTTTGAGACACCGTATACATTGATTAAAAATGTTGCTTGTGATTTGCGACGATGTTTATAGTGATTTATACCATACTATAAGATACGACCTGCTATATTCGTACTTGGTGCGTTATTCAAGTGTTGGTTCGAGGCATCACTGCTGGTCTACTAAATGCATAGGATATTTCATAAATTGAAAATAAACCAAAATAGGCAACTGAGAGTTCGATTTCGATAATTTTTAAATTATAATTCGTCATTCCCTGACCTCCTGTAATGATTCATTTCGAAGAAAATATTTAGCCTGCATATGGAATCAAACCTACAACCTACATGCCTATCTTCTGCCTATACTACGCACGCTGCCACTACGCAATTGATTGCTTGTGGAATCTCGATCAGAGGTATAGCATAAGAGACAAAAGTAATTCCGGCCGGACTTCCCAATAGCTGTTACCTCCGATTTCCGTGAGGTTACGCACAGATTTTTTTATAATATGAATCACTGCTTAAATTGATTTTTGGCAGATCGCCATAGATTTGTGCCATATAAAAGTGATTTTCGCTATTTTCGCAATACAACAAACATACTATGTAACAGTTTGTCAGACACGCGGAGTTTTCAAAAATACTAACAACGAACATCACTTAAGTGTCCGCCGTCGATTTTGTTGGAACTCATATATGTGACAACGCATTGAAAACTATTAGACACGTATTTTTTTTTATCACCGGAAAAACTGTTTCAAGGGGGAAATTCATCCCTCAAACAAAGGCGTGTCGAGGGGTAGTTTGGCAGTTTCACCCATGAGCACTCCACCGATCTGAAAGAAACAAGCCGAAAATTCATCTGACGTAAAACGATGACAAATCCACTATAGAATAATTGAACAAAAAATTAAGGGCTGGCACACCTTTCTTTGAGGAGTCGTTTTCCCCCTTAAGGGGCTATACCAGTGTGAACGCTGTAAATTTGGGCGATTTTCGGGAGTTTTTTGGAAGAAAAGTACTCAATTAAATGTTTCGGAAAATTAAGAATTTATTCGGCTATATTTGACCTATATTACATATTTTTTTCATAGAAAAATATTGAGATCCAAGCCATTATGCGCTGCCTTCAGAGGCGCCAAAAAAAAAGTTCCTTCACTGCTGACATGATTCCGGCCGATTGAGTAGCTGAAACCGAAAAAGGAAAATATGTCGTTAAACTGGAAGGTGCTTCCTGTACAATGACGTAGGATTTTCGAAAAATATCGAAATCTAACAAAATGGCGTAGTTATGAAGAAAAAATCTGTTTTCTTGCCTATAAAATGGTCGTTTTTTTCAATGCCAAATCGTCAATTTTCATCCAATCAAAAATATCCTACGTCATCGTAGAGTAAATATATTCAAGAGTACTCAGTTCAAATTTCAAGACAATCGGATAATTGCTCTTTGAGGTACAATGTCAGCACATTTGAAAAATCTCATTTCGAGAAAAACGCGTTTACAGATTTAGCTATCGATCGAACATTCGGGGAGTATTAGAGACACGGCCTTGAATGTTTTACAGGATATTCTTGAAAGTATAAACTGTCGAAAAAGGCATAAAAACTGATTTTTTGAAAGTGTCACACTGGTATAGCCCCTTAAACCCGTTTTCCGCAGATAAAAAATGATAGACATCTAATAGTTGTCAATGCTTTATAACATATATGAGTTTCAACAAAAACGAAGGCGGACACTTAGAGCCATGTGTCACACCGACCGAGTGGCCACGAGTGCGAGAGAGATAGTTGATTTACAGATTCCCAGTGTTCTCCTAAACGGTTGATTTTTTGGAAAAAAGAATAGAAACCCCCTTCACTCTGTTGAACGACGAACAACGTCTTTCTCTTCGTTTGCTCGAAATGTGGTCCGTCTAAGAGAAAACTTGGCGGTAGGTTTTTTACGGACTGGACGTGTGAGCTACGTCCTTGAGTGATTTTCAATGTCAGCGTGACAAGCGGAGTAAAATAATAACCTAGCGAAATGCCACTTTTCATTTTAATTTTCTCGCGTTAATATTACTGAAGAAGAAAAATCGACACAGTATTCACCACGGTTTTTAAAAATACCACAAAACGTTCCATTCCTCCACCTCGTCCTACAATGCTACAAACATGTAGCGCACTTGCGGAGAACGAAAATTTAACACCGCGTCGCAGCTCCGAGATGTTAACAATGCCAAGGACTATTTCGAGTGGATGAAGAATCCCACCTAGTTCGAGAGTACGGCTCGGAAAAGTGCCTGGGGAGCGATAATATGCGTTACATATCTCGTGACAGAAAAGAACGTGAAAATCCGACAAAGTGGGGGGGGGCGCAACCAGCTTTATTAAATGTTGGGACGAGAAAGAAAAAGAAAGATTCTGCGTCAGAATTCCGGGCAGTCGAGAAAACGCCTTCCGATAGCAAGAATAAAGCATATCCCAAACGCATCCAAACAGCAATAATAGACTAAGTATATTTATACTCGCACACGAATATGTAATATCCAACTATGTACCATACCGTAAAACGGGACTACTTTGACATTCAGGGTAACTTTGACAGTTTTCGGGGCTACTTCGACAAAGCGCCAAAATACATTTTAAGGGGAGATACACCTAGGAGCCGAAAAAAAGGTCGTTTTTGTGAATTTTTTCAAGGAAAACTATTCGAAATTTCGGATTGGGGTTTTAAGGTAGTACCCCCACAGAAGAGTTGAATTAAGAAATGGTTGAAATTCGACATATACGTTATTTAATACATTATCCAAACATCTGTGCAATTTTAATAAGTTTGACCACCCCAAACCTGAGATATTTACACTTAAAGTTGGCTTGGTTTACACGTAACAAATGCGTTATGATGGGCAAACAGAGCATCATTAATTCTACCGTCAAAACTAAAATTAAGAAATTGATAAAAAAACGAGGATAAGCTACAGTAAGATATCACGAATAATGTGAAAAAAAATGAGAATTATTCACCATCTAGTTTCCAAGATATAACCATGAGAAGCCTTCACAATTTTGGTGCGAAGCCTGGCAAAGCCTGGAAAAAAAACAATTGGGGCAAAGCCTGGACAGTCCCGGCAAAAAGTTTACTGGCAATGGTCGATCAAAAACACAATACAAAATATATTTTACGGCAATAAATGATATCCACCGTATTATCTACTAGTACCGAGTCAATATTGCGTAGTTTTTAATTTTATTCATTACTAATTAAACCAATTATCAATCATTTAAACATGAACATGGTATGTAAACTTTTGGTTGAGATTTTCGCAGAGGAACTACCTTAATTATCTAAAAGTATATACAGTCAAAAATATGTTTAATTTTCTGTATTTAAAAATATCAAAAATATACAAGGATATTGTATGATCCTTGGAGCGTCGTAAAAAAATCTGCGTGTACGGAACCCACTGGCGTTGCTTCAAAAATCATCTGAAAAAAAAACCAAAGAGATTATTAAATTAGATACTATTATCTAGTACTTGTCATAGACAATCTTGAAAATATCGATTTATGACAAAATGGCGGACGTTTGAACACAAATAGTGATTTTTGGGCCCAAAATTAGTTATTATTTTGCCTATAAAACAAAAACTAAGTAACGGAAAAAAAATCCTATGACAATTACTAGATAATGGTGTATAGAATAACCACAAAAAACCTCATGGCAATCGGTTCATTGGTATTCGAGAAATTTTGGGTACCGATTTGAAAACCGCGGTTTTGAGAAAAACGCGTTTGAAAATTTGGAAATGAATAAATCATGAAATTTGTCAACTTACATGGAATCATCGATACCAGGCTCATAGTGTAGGTCTTCTACGGTCGACGGAATGTTCATAGCTTCTAAATCCTCGACCTCGACCATCTAGGTGTATATCTCTCCTTAAATGTGCGCGCAGCGAGCCCGCTTGAACTTCTGTGGCGGGCGGTGGGTGCGGGTAATAAACTTGAACAACAATTTGTTGTTCAAGTTCATCATAATGTTGCTAAAGTTGATCGTAATGTTGATTGTAATGCCACCACCGTAACTGCCCATTGTCAACCGTTTTCTTTGGATGGTTTTTTAAAGAAAGGAATAAAATACATGGTAAAAAGAGCGTTTAGGTTTTATAAGGTATATATTTCAGCATGTGAAAAAAAATCATTTGTCAAAAGTATACAAAATGGCAGCACACGACTCACCATAACACTACTGTTTTTCAGCCAACCCTTTCCGCGGCACGCAGTAGAACTGTCGTAAATTCAGTCCCGGAACTAAGAGTGAAATATTTTCGTTAATTATATTATTTTTAGCAGTAAAGTACGAAGAGAATTAAAAAATAATTAAAAAAAAATAGAGACGAGTTTGAAAAATCGCTTTTTCGACTACAATTTTCATCTCAAAAGTGATATATTTTTTACATTTTTTGATTAATCGAAAAGAGCACTCGTACTTGACTATTAAAGCAATCTAAGAAGCTAAAGTTAAATTTCAAGTCGATTGGACGAAATTTGTTCGAGATCTGCTGCCTTGATAACGATGACAATTTGGTTATAAAAAATCGTTGTTTTTCATTCAATTCCATGTCTAATGTATAAAATATTACATTTTTATCGAGATGATTCTAAAGTAACCCTCAATCTTTAGCATAAATTGCATTTCAATGCCCTGTCAGAGAAGGCCCACAGTCGGTGCTACTTTGACACTTTAAGGAATGTATATATCAAATTGCGAGGGGTTCGTGGAGTTTGACTTTCTTATACATTTGATAGCCAAAGCACACACTGTTCTATTGGAGCAAGAAAAGTTCGTATCTAGGATGTTAAAAAAAAGTTACCTACAAAAAACTTCCAAAACTGTTCAAAGTAGCACCGTTTTACGGTACGCATTGCGTATTTTGCTCGCAGCAGGTCGATCGAAGACTGAAATCAAAATGCTCTCGCATTTTCTTTCGCCCCACGGAGAAAGAGAAATATCGCAATTTTTCTTCTGGTGCACGTAAATTGAACACCATCCAAAGACGCCGCGTTCTCCTTTTTATGCGATAACCCACATATTTGACATATAAGCGTAGACTGCGCACGTTAGTACGAGTATTCGACCGACAGCTTATTTTTGGCGAATGTTCACGAAGTACCCGAGGCAGAGTGAGACTACTGGTGAAAAGTTTCGTCCTTCAACAGTGGGAAAGAGGAAGGAAGAGGCGAAGTTCTCGAGACCAAACTTGACTTGGCTACGAGTAGAATTTGCGAGAGGTCCGAGCGAAAGCGCTGAAAGAGTACAAGAGAGGACGCCTCGGAGCGACGTTACAAGATAAAAGGAGAAAAGTTACCACCCACACTCACATACACCCACACACACACCCGCACACGCACAAGATAAAAGGAGAAAAGTTACAACCCACATCCGCGCACACTCACCCACCCAAACACACACACACACACACACACACACACACACACACACACACACACACACACACACACACACAAACACACACACACACACACACACACACACACACACACTCAAAAACACACACCCTCACACACACACACCGTCACACACACACACCCTCACACACACACACCCTCACACACACACACCCTCATACACACACACCTTCACACACACACACCCTCACACACACACACACACACACCCTCACACACACACCTCGCACACGCGCGCGCACACACACACACACACACATGCAGATCAGTCATTTTGAAGACATGGAACTTCCCTCACAGCAGTCAGTTGTTCCCATGCTCAACACGATCTAAACGCAAATGTCTCCAAACCGACCATTATACGAATAGAAGCACATTTTTACGAACGCCATGTCAAGAGCCATATCGGCAAAATGAACGATCGTTTTTAAAAAATATTGCAGACGTCCTCAAAACAACCTGATGGGCTAATTAGCCAACATTACATGAATCAAACAAGTTTGAACTGGCATTCCATGTATACATATACAGGGTGAACCATTTAACGTGACCACCCCAAATATCTCCGTTGCCTTTAGAGTGACGAAAAAAATGTCAGGCGGTAATTTGATTAATTTCGAAAAGCTGATATAGGGGTGAAAATTTCATTTTAGTCAAAGCCATAGTTTGTTCGTTGTCGAGGTCATCAATGGTTTTTCAAATGAGAACATTTTTTTATAGCAAGACGTTGCAGCTGATACTCAGACGAATCCATCGTCCTGTGATATCATGACCTTGAAATGATTTTTCACCGAAATACACGTGTGAAAAGGGGAAATCGTGATGGTGTAGACAATAAGAATATCCGAATAATGTAATTGAATTTCTTTGAGCAGCAACTTTATTGTAACAAATGTTCGAAGTGATGGCCATTGACCTCGACACATTTTTGAAGACGTCGGATGAATGAATCTCTTGACCTTCGAATAGTTTATGGTGTAATAGCGGCGCCAACTCTTGTACTTCGTTCTCGCATGTACGCCGGCGTCGTCGAAACATCATGGTAAACACGATCCTTTATAGCGGCCCCGCCGAACATGCGAGAACAAATTATAAGAGTCTGCGCCGCTATCACACCAGAATCCATTCGAAGGTCGAGAGAATCATTCATCCGACGCTTTGAAAAATGTGTCGAGATTAATGGCCATCACTTCGAACATTTGTTACAATAAATGTTCTGCACAAAAAATTCAATTACATTATTTGGATATTGTTATTGTCAATACCATCACGCTTTCCCGTTTTTACACGTGTATTTTAGTGAAAAATCATCTCAAGGTCATGATATCATAGGTCGTTGGATTCGTCTGAATACCAGTTACAACGTCTTGATAAAAAAAGAACATGTCCCCGTTTGAAAAACCATTGATGACCTTGAGAAGGCAAAAACTATGAATTTGAGAAAAATGAATTTTTCAGCCCTTCGAAATCAATCAAATTACCTCCTGACATTTTTTCGTCACTCTAAAGGCAACGGACATATTTGGGGTGGTCGTGTTAAATGGTCCACCCTGTATATAGATATATCTATCTATCTATACATCTATCTTTATATGTGGATTTATATGTATACATAGGTATACATACGGAGAGGAAGAGAGACAGACAGAGTTCGGAGGGAATTAGAGTGAGAGCAACAGAAGACAAAAAAGGACGATGCACAGATCGGAAGACAAATCCCTGAGATGGGGAAAGCGCCTGTGAAACAAAGACAAAAGCGACGAAAGTAAAATGGAGAGACAACGTGCCTTATACGTACACATGTCCGCGCAGTTCGTTACATGTGCCAAGCGTCGGAAAAATTCGGATGAAAAGTTGGCCGGAATTGTGATAAACTTCAACAATTTTGTGAAAGTCGTCACGGCTCTTTTGTTACTCCTATCGTATATTTACCGAGCTGGAACCGACGCTGGCAGACGCGTCATCCGCAAGTCCAGACGTTCCATCACATTTAATTGAAAATGGACTCTCACCCAGTGGTCGCGCGGAAGTGGATTACCCGGATGCAAAACTCTGCTAGAGCAAATGACTATTCCCCAGGTAGGGAATCAAAAGGCTGACGATGGAAACAAACTTGTGTGAGCCTTGTTTCACCAAGCCTGAGTGAGACAGACCTGGGCCAGGTTTCATTGCATCGTTTGGAGCAGCCTGGAACCAAGACTGGCTGCTTAGCCTAAACTCAGGGTTATTTCAAGCTTTATTCAGCCAGTGAATTTTAAGGCTAACAGATCAAGGCTGGATGCAGGCTTGTTTCAGGTTGTGATAAAATAAAATAAATTTTAAATAATATTTTTTCTGTACTTTTATGAAAAAAATAGCAATAAATTTGTCGGGTGCGAAGGCACGAAAAACGAAAGCGAAAGAGGCAGCTCAGAACATTTAAACATATTCTCTTATCGATATTTATGAGGTACACAAAAAAGTTTTTTTCTCGTCACATACACATTTCGTATATACTCACTCTCTGGGGTTTGCGTACACTCTGTGTATCACGTATCCCATAAACAATAAATAAAATAAAGTATTGGGTTTAAAATATTTTATATATATTTTATAACAAATAATATAATGAATAATAAATATATATAATAAAGAAAATGAATTTTTTACAAATTTATTAAATTTATCCGAATGTAGAATATAGAAAACTAAAAAACAGGCCTCATATAGCCTCGAGAAGAGTTTGGGATAAGCCTGGTCATAAATGCTCGTGAAGGCTTCATTGAGGCTCGTTTTGAACCTTGTTGTTTCGTCGTTTCAGGCTTAGTACAGGCTTTTCTACCAGCCTTTGGTCAAGCCTGTGTGCAACAGCCTGAAACCGCGTTATCATTCAGGGGTTCAGCTAGGCCTGAAATCAAGCTGGTGCTCAGCCTGAATAAAAAAATGTGAGCCTTGTTTCAATGCTTGGCGAGCCCTTTTTTCATCGTCAATTCCTACCTGGGTCGCTATATGAGTGCAAGTCCAAAAATGTTTTCGGGCTAGCACGAGTTGCAGCGGTCAATTCATAAAAATCAATGTGTACCTAAAAAAATGAAGGATTGTTGACTGATTTCGGTTTTTTGACACCTCACTTTTTTCAATCTCGATTTTAATACGGCAACTTTTATCCGAAAGCAAACATGACACAATGATACAATCTAATCCGCAATAGTACATAACGACGCAATAATGCATGACAGCAGAAAGGCGGAGAAGTTTTTTGTTCATCCGTTGAAAAAAGACGCGGGGAATAGAGTAAAGAGCTCGTTTTATTGAATTTCGCGCGTTCATTGAATTAAATGCGTGCAGCTCGGCGTCCATATCGAAATTCAATCCTGACTAATTATTTTCTACCGCCCGGAGCAATTCGCTGCCCAATTTGTTCCACGGGTAGGCTCTTGCAGGCTTGCCCCGAGAATTTCCAGGGCCTTCATTATCTAATACCATTACTACGCTTTTTTTTTAAACCCGATTTCATTACGCAAATTTGCAGACTCGATGGAAATTTACCCAAAATAGCTTCATACTTCAGTTCATACGAATTCTTTTTCTACCAAAACGTCATATTTCTTAGTTACGCGAGTAAATCACTGCGAGGAATGATTCCCAGTTTTTTTTTAATGAGAAATTCAAGATATTTGCACTACCAAGTAACAGATTCCAAAAATAATGACGATGGCAGTACGAGAATAATCTCGAAAGTAAAGCAATGTAGTAAGCATATGACATGCTTAGTGGATCATCCCACTTTATCAACTTTAAAAGATCGATTTTTTTTATGGATCTCGAAAATAGACCGTTAAAAATATCGTGTAGAAATTTCAAAAAGATCGGAGCGGTCTAAGTATTATTTTTCGACTTTATTTGAGCGCGCTCTCCGGCGTGCTCTTATTCGAGCGCGAACTTCAAACGCGTCTTTATCAAAACCACTTTTTTCTTGCTTCGATGATTTTTTCGCCGCAACTACTGAACCGATCCTTACGAAATTTCAACTACATATTCGTCACATGAAAATTGAGACTATTAGTACTTTTTTAAACCGAAATATCACTAAAAAAAAGTCTTATTTTTTTACCCTTTTATCAACAGCCGCCATTTTGTTATTTTTGCTTAAAAGTTAATAATCCTAGTTCGAACAGTCGCCCCATCCATACTGAACGCAAATCTTTTTGGTTTTTGCGTTTCAAATAAATCTACTCAGAAATAACGTCAACGAAGCTGACATCGCTTTTTTCGCGGGGCTATGCGGATGCTGCTACCAGGGATAGATAAATAATGTAAAATGAATTAAAAAAATGTCTCATATATTTCAAGAATTTGTTATCAAGCCCAAAAAGATTTACATCAATATCTTTTATAGGAATCATACGAAAAAATACCCAAAAAAAACCTATTTTTTCAATCGTCCAAAGTGGAATGATCCCTTAATAAAAGTATACCAATTGACGAAATGAATAAACAGCTACCCAAACTTGCCAAAATTGAGTTTCGACAAAAAACCCATTTCTTGATTTTAAAGATTATGTGTTTTCACTCCACGTCTATGTACATTCCCATTATTTTATGTTTATAATTGATCGTATGAAATATCCTCGCGGCTTATCAACTTTGCTAGAAATGGCTGGACGGTTAACCAGCTCGTAATCGATGAATTTCGTGATCCCCAAAGTACGTCCCTGACGCAATTCGCGCCGTCGGATATTAATTTTCTCCTCCGATGGCCGTTAATCGAGGATTCCGTACTGCCATTGGACTGGCACTCGCGGGGATTGAGAGAGAAAGAGGAACGAATGAGTCGACCTGAGGACCAGATCGCTCGACTGGAACGAATAGATATCCTCTTCGCCATTGGAAATCCGAGTGAATCGTCTCGTGGAAACTCGATTGGCTTTGTCCTGCACACACACACACACACACACACACACACACACACACACACACACACACACATACATACATACATACATATATATACATATATATATATATATATATATATATATATATATATATATATATATATATATATATATATATATATATATATATATATATATATCGATAATATTACAGTATCGCAGGCTCACGTCCATTAATTTTTTTATATTCCATTATTATCCATTGAAACCTGCCGGCGCTGACTGTCAAATGAACTGATGAACGTAGCGATAGCTTCTGTTCCCGAGAGCCCCCCTTGAATTTATCAAACTCGTCCAAATGAAAGACCATTTATCGAAGATGTCCTCCAGCGTTTTTTCCCTTGGCCAATGAAATGAAATGAAAAAAAAATCATCCAACAAAAATTAAAAGAAAAACATGAAAATCTGTCGGGCAAAGTACCGCCTACGGTAAGGATATAAGCTTGGAAACGTATTATTTATCGTGGCTGATACGGGGTTCTTGAAGCTGTCGGGAGCTCACGTAAACGTACGTGTGGAAAGTTAAGCGAGGCGAAAACCTCGAGGCGAAGCATCATCAGAGTTGCGGTACACGGTGGAGTCCCGGAGAAAAAAGCTCAGACGAGAGACGGTGGCGGATGAAAGAGAGAGGAAGATAAAGAGGAACGCAAAAAGTAAGACAGTCGGACAGAGTGAGAGGGAGTAAAGGGCTGCCTGTCCGGCAAACTAGCGGGTAGCTCGTGGTTGCCAACGTACGAAACAGCCCGTCGAGAAAGAAAGAGACCGAGTCAAAGGGAGAGAAAAAATGAGTGAGACAAAAAAAAAAGAGGAAACGAAGAAAAACTGCAAACTCCGTGGTGGCCACGAGCTCTCGTAGTGTCTGAAATCCCGGTGACAGTGTGCTGCTCGCGCTCTCGTTTTACTTTACGAATTCGTTCCTAGTTGTGCTATGCAGGTATATGTATACACGTACGTACATATGCACGCACTGATATGTATTTATAATACCACCTATAGGGTGTCTCAAAATGACCTGAGATTTTAATTTATTAATTTTTATAAATAATGAATTAATAAACAATTTTTTTTTATAAATAATAATTAATTTTTACAAATAATAAAATAATAAATAATGATTAATTTTTATTAATAATAAAATAATAAATAATAAATTCATAGACTGGTGCGATGGTCTAGTGGTTAGCGTGCTCGCCACTAAACCAGCGGACCGGGAGGTCCCGGGTTCGAATCCCAGTCGCGTACATTTCGTCGTGAAATGTTTTTCTTCGGCATTTCGCGGCGAAATAAGACTAGTTCCACGACTGGGGGGCGAACTCGATGACCGGCTGTATTGGTATAGGTTTTCCGCAGTTTCCCTATACCCATGACAGAAATGTCATGATGAATATAATACAGAGGGGGAAGTCGGCTGCGGCCGCAACAGGGGGGAACAGGGAGAAAGATGGAGACAAAAAGGAGTAAAAAGTATAGGAAAGAACGGTATAATGATGGGAACGAATAGGTAACAAACGCGAAAAGCGTGTACCTAAGGAAAAAACCAAATAATAAATTCATATTTATTATTTATTTGAAAGATACGAATATTTGTATTTTAATGTAAGGTACAAACTTCGAGGTTATGTGTGAAACACAATATCCGATAAATGACCGCCTTGTCCCTGTTTGCAAACGTTCACTCTTTTGACGAAATTTTCGATAAAACGTTGATGGTTGCGTCATCTTGTTAAACGAATACCGTAAAACAGGGCTACTTTGAACAAGTTTTGGAAGTTTTTTGTAGGTCACTTTTTTTAATATCCTAAATTCCAACTTTTCTTGCTCCAATAGAACAATGTGTCCTTTGGCTATCGAATGTATAATAAAGTCGAGTCCCACGACCCCCCCGCAAATATATATATATATATATATATATATATATATATATATATATATATATATGTGTGTGTGTGTGTGTGTGTGTGTGTGTGTGTGCGTGTGTATGTTTAAAAGTTCCAAAGTAACCCCAAGTGTGGGGTTTCTTCGACAGGGCATTGAAATGCAACTTATGTTAAAGATTAAGGATTACTTACATACATTTTGATGCAAAATTTGATATTTTTTGCATTATACATGGCATTAAATGAAAAACAACAATTTTTTACAATCAAATTGTCATCCTTAATGAGGGAGGACACAACTGTGACAGGCCGAAAAAAGGTCGTTTTTACCGATTTTTTAAAATTATTGCATTATTTATTTGGGATTTGGAAAAAAGGTAGGTTATTGAGCTTACATTCAACTTATTTTTTTAAATAAAAATTTACACCAAAATTAAAAAAAATGGTTTTCGCAGAACCATATTTTTGAAATCGGCACGCAGCAGAACTCGCCACGCAGCAGAACAATATTCGTCCAATCGACTTGAAATTTTAACTGCAGCTTCTTAGATTGCTTTAAGAGTCAAGTACGAGCGCTTTTTTCGATGAATTGAAAATTGTAAAAAATATATCACTGTTGACGTAAAAATGATGGTCGAAAAAACGAACGTTTTGTCAAACTTGTCTCTATTTTTTGTTTTCATTATTTTTCAATTTCCCCCTGTACTTGACTGCTAAATCTAATATAATAAACGAAAATATTTCACTCTTAGTTCCGGGACTATATTTACGACAGTTTTACTGCGTGCCGCGGAGAGGGTTGGATGAAAACCAGTAGTGCTATAGCGACTCGTGCGCCACCGTTTTGTATTCTTTTGAAAAATAATTTTTTTTTACATACTTCAATATATACCTTATAAAACCTGAAAGTTCTTTTGACCATGTATTTTAATACTTTCTTTAAAAACAATTCCTGTTTTAAAAAAATGTTTCTTGAGGAAACATTTTACATACACATATCATTTACCTAGGGTACTATTATAGGCACTTAATCAGTCTTATAATGATCATTGAGATCAAAATCAACTTGACCAACATTACAATCAACTTTAGCAACATTATAATAAACTTGAACAACAAATTGTTGTTTAAGTTTATTCTCCGCACCCGCCACAGATGGTCACGCGGCTTCGCTGCTCACATTTAAACCGTATTTTGGCGCTATGTGTAAGTAGTCCCAAAAACTGTCAAAGTTACCCTGAATGTCAAAGGGGCCGGGTTGAAATTCCGAACTTTGAATGCGCCGTCGGTTTGAAATTCCTAATTTTAATGTTCCGAAATTACTAGGTTCGTCAAGATCATGCCAGCGTCTACACAGTTGACTGTAAATGATGTAGAACGTATGACATTGTCTAGACGAATTTCAAAATTGACGTAAAATCACTTTTTAATAAAAAAAAATTCTTGAAATAATTCGTCGATTTATTGAAAATTTTGACACTTAAAACTTCCCTAGCCGAATTATTTTGACGGTGTTCAGATTTTCGGAGTTTTGGTCTTTCGTGTAAAATTCTTTCGGAGTGGTATATTTTCGGAGTTTTGAGCGTTCTGATCATTCAACGTTCGGAATTCCAACCCGGCCCCGTTCAGATTTTCGGAGTTTTGGTCTCTCGGGTAAAATTCTTTCGGAGTTTTGATCTTTCGGGGTAGTATTCTTTCGGAGTTTTGAGCGTTCTGATCATTCAACGTTCGGAATTTCAACCCGGCCCCATGTCAAAGTAGCCCCGTTTTACGGCATGTCTTCCAAGTGCATACCTTTTCTGCCATTTATCGGTTGTTGTGTTCCGCACATAACCTCCCGTTTGTACCTTATATTAAAATAAAAATATTTGTACTTTTCAAATAAATAATACGTTTTATTAACAAATTAAACTGTCAGGTCATTTTGAGACACCCTTTACATGCGTAGATGCATTCTGAAAAGAATGGAGCAGTCAGAAAGAGAGAGAGACGCTGGGAGGGAGCTAGAGCGGAAGCGGAAAAAGAGATCGCGGCTAGCGAAAAGGGTGAAAGCAAAGGGGTGGGTCATATCATCCTCAAGCATCGGACGGATGAACGCGAACACTGCGAAAACTGCGACCTCAAGCGTACACGTTATTTTTTTTCATTTCTCGCATACTTTTCTCTCCGATGATGGGCTTGCAATGCTGCGGTAAACGAAAAAGACTCTCGGCCAAGGATTTTTCTTAACGAGAGACTGTTATGACGCAGCACGCGATGAAAATCGAGTGCACCAGTACGAGAACAAAATTGCACAATTGCGCAGCCTTGATGCGGAATTCTCCGCAAACACATACGGAGTAAATGTATCGTAATGCGAAAAATAGGAGGCAATGAATTTTTGTTCGATCGCGGAAGCATTGCCGCGTGTGTCGTCAGTAGCAGGATTTTTCGTTGAGCCCTTTCGGGGTAACGCTTCTAATAAATATTAAAAAAAAAAAATTCTTCGAATTTAATAATTAACATTTGCGAACTAAATGCTGAATTGCCCTGCACGTGGTCCCTTTTTTATGAACTTGAGATAAGGGAGAAATACTCTAGCCTGTCGTGCCTTGGAACGATGTGGATATTTATAATTATATGAAAAATGTTGACACCAGCTTATTGTATTGTTCTTATTGTTAATTCTTTGTCTTATATTCTTATTCTTCGTTTTTGTCTTACATTCTTATATTCTTGTTCTTATTGTCCATAAAATTAATAATGAACTGCTCGCTCGTTCCGTATGCAACGGAACATCTTATAATAAATATTTTAAAAAACAATTTTTTCTTCGAATTTCATAATTCGTGCAGGCGAAATTAAATAAGCAAATACTTGAGGAGAGAACGTGCAGGGAACGTTGCGATAAGGCGAGATCGATACACCGCGAAGGGATGCATGGCTGTTCACGGAAGGCATAAACTCCTCGTGTGCTGAGTTAATACCCTGCCAGTACTAAAAGCTTCTCTCACTTCTTAATAGCATGAAAATAGTAAAATACAAATAGCATTGGCGGAGTAAACGAGACGTGTGTAAATATAAGCCCGTCCAGCACTAATGCTCGCCTTTATTATTCAATATGTATTCATGGAAATTTTGTCTTTCCGGTTATTGCTTTCGTGTTTTATCTTTAAGGAGCTACGTCTACCTGGAGGCCCGAAAAATTGCCAAATTCCGATTTTTTTTCGGCAAACGGTTGGTGAAAGAGAAAAAAACGCATTCTTTTTAACACAAAGGTACATATATTGAGAGGCTTTGAAAAAAAAAAATCACCAAAAAATACAGAAAAACAACAAAAACATGGCCACCGGCAGATGATGACATTTTTTTGCGACACCTGGCAGTAGACAACCTCCAGCTTAAACGGAGGTTGTCTTCTGCAATCTAAAAACCAAACGAGTTGTTCAAGTTAACAATAAATACGAGTCATTGACGACCGTCGATGTTTTGAATAATTTTTTTAACAGCGTAGCGATGAATTGGAACTCGAGCATAAAAAATCTATGAAAAAAGTCGTCATTTTCACGTAACTATTTTAAAAAAAAGGTAAATATTTATAGGTGGGGCTCCAGCTAGAAAAGGGGTTTAGAAATTTTGTACCGAGTCGATGCATTTCAGGGCACTTTGTTTATAATATTTAAGTCGGGGGAAGACAATTTCAACCCTTATTTCAACCGCAAACGCTTTTTTTTTACTTTTTCAAAGGTATGGAAGACACGGGTTTGGTGACATCAAGTGAGTTAAATGACATGGGTTTGACCCAAACAACCCAAACAAATTAGAGTAAGCATACAGAAAACGTATTTCAAAAATCAAATATTTTCCGGAAATATATATATTTTTACCTTAATAAAATACCCCTCCCCCATCATAAAAAATATATTTTCATACTGCAGAATAGCCCCGAACGCGTGAAAAAAAATTTGGTGCCGATTAGGGCTGTAGCCCCACTTGTAGATGTTTACAAAAAAAATATCGATTTTTAAAAAGTTACATCGTCAGCGACCTTTAAATGTTTCTCGTCGTGTCTCCTATAAATTTGGAAACAACCTATCAAGTGGTTCTCGAGATATCATGTGCACGGACTTTGAAAACAGTGTTTAGAGAAAAACGCGTTTGGAGTTTGAAGTAAGGTGCTGCCATACTCGCCCGGCCGACTGTTAGAAGATTTAAGGCAGTAGTCTGGTCTAGAGTGAGATTTTTGACGTCATTTTTGGGTTGGAATAACTTTTAAACCGTTGAAGTTGTCTTGAAGAAATTTTACATATGTATCTATTGTTCCTTTGAGAATGTATCTACATTAAAAAAAATATTATTGTTAATATTTTCATGTAGTTTTTTATTTTTTTACAACATGGTCCACCGAAAACCGCCTCATTCGGCGCCCGCTGTGGGTGATGTTGTATGCGTCTGAAAAAAAATATATATATATTCTCAATCTGTATGAGTATTCTGAGCACTGGTAGCAGAATTAGAACTTAAAAAAAATTTGTTACAAAATGGCGGCCTGTTAAACTTTGATTAACGATATTTCATACATTTTCGGGTATTCGACGAGTTATGAAATGTGGGCAAAATTATTGTTCGGCTCAATTCTGCTACCAGTCCGTAAAAAGAGGCTACCGAAGGTATGTGCAAAATTTGAGCTCGATCGGTCAATTAGTCATCGAGATATCGTGGGCGCCGATTTAAAACACATAGTTCTGAGATAAACGCGTTCAAAGCTGCTTCCCGACCACGCTACCTGAGCGCGCGGCTTGCTTATATATAATTTTTATTACTCTGCTAATTTTTGAAATATCAATAAACGGTTTTCACGAGCGTATTAAGAAAAGTCTAAGCAATAATAAAATGGAGAAAAATAAATCGATTTTGTCAAATTTCTAGACCGGACTACTGCCTTAACTCATTCAATTTTAGGAATATTTCAATGGAATTTTCTACACCTACATAGATGTACCCCGTTGACCGTATATACAGGGCGTCCCTGTTATCTCTGCCACCCGAAATAACTTGGTAATTATCGACGTCACAAAAAAATGTTCCCGACAAAAGTTGTACGGTGTGAAGGGGGCCATCAAATGCGACCAATTTTTTTATTTCGGCGGAGGCGCTTATGCACAGTGAAGGTCACCTCCACTTTTTTAAATGGAATGGTACATTTTTTTCCATCATCTTGTGGAGCACCTCAAGCCGCATAAAAAAACATTAGGGGGTCAAAGTCGTTCAAGGCCACCTATTAAAATGAAATACAAATCTAAATATCTCGGATCACTACCAAATATTTGGTAGTGATCCGCGATGTTTAGATTCGTATCGTCGATACTGACCTTGATTGAAGTTTTTATGCGGCATGAGCTGCTCCACAAAATGGTTGAAAAAAATGTACCACGCTATTTAAAAAAGTAGAGGTGACCTTCACTGTCTGTCAGCGCCTCTACAGAAAATAAAACAAAAATTGGTCGCATTTGATGGCCCCGTTCACACCGTACAACTTTTGTCTGGAACATTTTTTTGTTACGTAGATAATTACCGAGTTATTTCGGGTGGCAGAGATAAGAGGGACACCATGTATATACCTAAACAACCGACACTGGTGGATGGGTGGTCGCGGTTTGCCTCCGGCGGTACTTCGAGTTAAGCGCCTTTCTGCATGGCCGATACGCGGAGCGGTGAACGCTTTGCGGTGCACTGGCTTGACTTATTAATCAATCAGCAGAAGGCCAATACTTCTGACAGCTTGGTGTAGATACTTGGGTTAAAGCCTGTGCACCAGAGGATCAGAAAAATATGAGGCCGTCTGTATCGATACGGGTTTTCCACAGTTTCCCCGTGCCCTTGGCAAATATGGTATAGTGTGGCTTAAGACGGCTGTGGACCCAAAAGAAAGTGGTAGCAATGGGTTCAGTCGGCAAGGGTAATACGTTAAAACCTGCAACGGTATTGCTGGAACTAAAAAAATTGAAACAAATTGAAAAAAAAACTATATATCTCCGGTGTTTAAGTTTGCATCGCTGGAACGCAACGAAAGTTTTCTTTTTTCATTCTATTTTGCACATTTTCATTGTTATAGCGAATCTTTTTTTATAGATTTATATTGTAGATCGCTGAATAAATATCTTCGAAAATGGTTGAAGGATTTTTCTAGGCAAAGTCTCACGAAGAAAATTAAAGGAATTAAAATGTATTAATGTTCGTTGCATTCCAACGATGCAAACTTCAATCTTCTATATATCTAATGTGTTACTAATATTATAAAACTGCAGTGTTTGCAGGACACTTATTTTCTTCATGCTGAAATTAAGCTCGTAGGGATACAATACGGTACTGACAATGAGACAATAGCTATCATTTTTTGAAATGTTGTCCGTCTGAGCCAAGTTCTTTCGTAAACCTTTGGTATGGGAAAATAAACGTTTCCAGAATCTGTCTGCACTCTGTTCAGAAAAATCAGCTCTCCTTTCAAAATGACGGTGGCGGGTATTTGACTCTATATTACTAGGTGCGCAACTAAGTTCCCGGGTTTCACACATGAGTGGCGCTAGCGACACATGTAGTCTGCATACAGGTCTGAAATTGGGTGTCTTTATAGCTTGGACATCTGTTGAGAATACCCAGTCGTAATACAAACAAATATCGCAACACAACGACGTTTTTTCTAACCTCGAAAATGTCAAAGTTTGTGCCAAATAAACAGCATTTGCGGGAAGCATTGCTTTTCTGCTTTAAAAAAAAACCAGCGGCTGAAGCACGTCGGTCACTTGAGGAGGCCTACGGCGAACATATACCATCAAAAACAACGTGTGAAGATTGGTTCAAGCGGTTCAGAAGTGGCGATTTTGAGACTGGGGACGAGGAGCGCTCGGGAAGACCGCAAACATTTGCGGGCGCCGATCTGCAAGCGTTATTGGATGAAGATGACACTCAAACGGAAGATCAACTTGCTGAGGCATTAAATGTGACTCGGCAATGTATTTCGAAACGTTTGCACGCCATGGGAAAAATTCATAAGGAAGGAAAGTGGGTGCCGCATAAGTTGACTGAGAATCAAATGGATAATCGAAGAGCCACTTCCGAAATTTTGCTTTTGCGGCAGAACATAGTTTCCTGCATCGAATTGTTACTGGCGATGAAAAATGGATATATTTCGAGAATCCCAAACGCAGAAAATCGTGGCTTTCACTTGGCGAAGCGTCAACATCAACGGCACGGCCAAATCGCTTCGGAAAAAAGACAGTGCTCTGCGTTTGGTGGGACCAGAAAGGAATCGTGTACTATGAGCTGCTGAAACTGGGCGAAACTGTCAATGGGCATCGCTACCGACAACAACTAATCTATTTGAACCACGCATTGCTCGAAAAACGGCCAGAATGGGACACGAGACACGAACGTGTGATATTGCATCACAACGCTCCGTGCCATCACAGTTCCATCATCCAGGACACCATAAAAACACTGAAATGGGATCTGCTACCGCACCCGCCGTGTTCGCCAGACCTGGCCCCTTCAAACTATCACTTGTTCCGGTCGATGGCGCATGGCTTGGGTGGGCTACACTTGGCCAATTACGATGCAGTACAAAATTGGTAGGACGAATGGTTTCAGTCCAAAGACGCGTCTTTTTATCGTCGCGGTACTTATGTATTGCCAGAGAGATGACAAAAATGTGTAAATGGCGAGGGACAATACTGATGGGACAATATGAACCATTTTTTGCATTTGTCTTGAAATTTTCGATTTTTTATTGGTAAAAAATCCCGAAAACTTAGTTGCGCACCTAGTAACTATATTTTTGAAATATAACAAAAACGTTTTCTGTAGATATATGAAAAACGTGCATTTCATATTAACCTCGATGTATGTCTCAATGCGATATGACGGTAAAATCCATTCTTGACACACACATGAAACGAATTGTCGCCATATACGCGATCGAAACCGCGGGCAATAATCAATATTCTATCAAAGAGTAATTTGGGTGCGCGCTTATTCATCATCGAAAGAAACGAATTCTTCATTGATTTACTGATCTGACCGAGTGTAATGGTATGGAAAACATACGAGTAGTTGTCGAAAAGATCGTGAAATGTTTTATGATGTTTTCATAATATGCATGCTAAACTGCATAATATGCGAGCGTAAAAATGTCCCTTAAACTCCTCGTCTCCTTTTGTAACCGAGTTAAAAGGCCAATCACTCCGAGTCGTACCTCGTAACGGACCGGGGTGTACTTTTTTAATGCCCCTGGCGACAATGTCTCGAGTTTCTCAAGTAAAAACTCGCTTTGTACATTTTTCACATCCCGCACCGCTTCATCGTCTCACTTTCTTGCCCCATAGATATTCCCTCGCTAGCTAATAGAATGAAAAGATGTTGCCGCAGCGGAAGAAGAATTGTGCAACAATCGAGATGTTCTATACAGAATGATGAGAATAAATACTTCCATTGGTCCTTAACGTATCGTTTTTAAACAACGATGTACAATGGGAATGACGTATGATGAGCGAAAACTGGAGAGAAAAAAATGCCACTTATGAAAATAACAAGATTATGTTTGAAAGCACATAAACTCGTGCATTATGAGAGACAAAATCGTTAGTCGAAAAGTATAAACAAAATGTTCTGCTGTTTATCAACGGGTCAATTATAACTATAAAAATCTTGTACTTCTCTGGCAAAGTTTGATCAAAATTAAAACCAAATTATTTTGTACAATAATACATGAGAATTATTTTTTATTATTTTCGTAATAGACAATAAGTATTTTTTATCAAACGTCAGTGAAAAAAACGAGTTATTATTGGCCACGGAATTCATTGAGTGTTACATTAAATCCAGAGCACTTATTACGATATCCCGATCAACTTCGAATTTCACATCCTTCTTTTGAAAATACAAAATCAGTGCTTGAACGACGGATTTTGTTTGTTCGTATTTTATCAGCGAAAATCGATACTTTTACTATGAACTGCGGCAATTTTTTCGAAAATCAATATTTCAGTAAATCCCTCGTCGAAGCACTAGATAATTTCGTGCAAAAACTGCATGCGTTAGATTTTTTTTTTTCATTGATTTTTGTCCCTGCAGCAGTGGTCACCGCGGAGGACGTTTTTCAAACAGCTGTAGGCACGAACCATCGTATCTACCACATTTGTAAATATTTTTCAATACAAAAATTATGAAAGATACTTAAAACCATACGCTTCGATGTAAAAAAAAAACATCCGAAAACTTCCACATGGTTTTCGAAAAAAGAATCGCGAAAATTCCTCTTTTTCCGGACCCAAGGTAGGTGTAACCCGTTGAACAATAGTCGGAAAATTTCCGTTGAAAACTTTTGGACTGCGAATCAATATTCAGTAAATGCTCGCAAACATTCCATACCCATACTGACTCTATATTTTCCTGTATTACTATTAGTGTTCGAGACTTTAATAAACACGATGAGTTTCTTTTGCAAACGCATACTCTGAAACCTGGTCATTGTATTTGCAAAAACCACTTTCAACTATTCCTTCGTACAAGCTATTCATGCACTTATAGACATATAGTGTACATACATACATATATATATATATATATATATATATATATACACACACTACCGGTAAAAGTTTTCGGACACTTCAGATAATTGCAAAACTTTTGATCACTTTCGATCATTGCAAAATTATATTACAATAATATAATTCATGATATAGAGCTATATAGTATCTTCGAAAAATAATAAATTAAATGAATTATATTATTCTAACACTATTTGGCAATTATCCAGTAATCGAAAGTTTTGCCATTATCTGACATGAAGTGTTCGAAAATGTTTGGCAGGCAGTGTGTATGTATATATATATATCTATATATATATATGTATATAATCGAATGCCGAGAAAAAGGAAAAAACAAATTTGAGCTCTATTTTTTTCCTTTATCTCACCATTCAGTTATCTTCTTCGAAGAAAAAAAAATTGTCGCAGAAGCTGCGAGCGATCAGAAAATATTTCGAGGTCGCTGAAGCTTCTCAAAAATTCAAATTTTCATTAAAAAATCAATTTTTTTTTCCGTCCACTTCTCACCCACGAATTATACACTTTATAATTTTTTAATTAACCTCGCGAAAGCTCTAGCCGGCCAATGAATAATTAGTGGTCGCTCGTGGTTTTCGAAATTTAGAATTTCGCCGAAAAATAAATCTCGGATGCACTATAATTCCTTGTAGCATAAAAACAATATAAACAGCGAAGTGTTACATGTTCTGAATAATTGATTACAATAATTTATAGAAACACCAATTAGACGGTATGTGTTATTGTGTATTATTGCATTATGGCGTCGCTCGTCACAGAGTACAGCTACGATTGGTCTGCAGTATGAATAACGAGACCAACTGTGGAAGGTATTACGATGCGCGGAAAACAGCTGCCATTTCAGTTTTAGGAATAAAACGACCTATAATTTTGTTTACGGACAAGAGCTTTAAAGAATTATTTTTGAGAACAACGATTATAATTCTTGGGTTAGAAGTGTGAGGTAAATTTGAAAAATCTCTTTCTAAAGAAAAACGGATTAACTGTTTTGAAAATTTTACAAAGCGTCAAATTTGTGAGTGAGAAGTGTAAAAAAAAATTTGCGAAAATTGGAAATTTCGAAGCTCTTGAGCGACCACTAAATATTCATTGGTCGGCTAGAGCTTTCGCGAGGTTAAATTAAAAATAATAACGCGTAAAATTCATGGGGAAGAAGTGGATTTAAAAAATCGATTTTTTAATGAAAATTTGAATTTTTGAGAGGCTTGAGCGGCCTCTAAATATTTTTCGACGGCTCGCAGCTTTCGCGACAATTTTTTTCTTTCTTTCAAGAACATAATGAGATGGTGAGAAAGAAGAAAAAAAATAGAGCTCAAAATTGTATCATCCCAATATACATATATGTGTGTGTGTATATATATATATATTTGAATGCACATCTTTGCGCACGAGTATAATATAGCTATTCAAACGTATTGCTCAACAAAATGTAAACTTTTATTCCAAAGTATCGCAAACGCGGATTCGCTGCACGGATTTCGTTCACTTTTTGTCCTCCTCGCTGTTGCGCGTTTAATTATTCAACGAGAAACCGTAAGCTCGTTACGTTGACTCGTTTTTCTTTTCGTTTACGCTCCGCGTAAAATGACTCGACTGTATGGGCCGTTAAAAATCTGATTCACTTTATGAGCGTGCGGGGCAATTCGATTGTATCTATTACCATGGAGAAAGTACAAGATGCGAGATAGCGGACCGAAGACGAGACTAAAACTTTGCATATATGTTCGAACGGTCTCGTTTCCGCGTTCGTCGAATACGAAAAATGTTGAAATACGCCTGGCGGAAGAGGAATGGCGTCTACGGGGATTCAACACGAAACGCCGATAACCCCTCGTAAATTTTGCGGGATTCGTCTCTCCCGGGCTATCGTAAAAATCGGATTTTTCCAATGCCGATACACAAAAAGTGGCAAACCAGTCTGGCACGTCACTGCTATACGAAGCCTCATATAGGTGTATACCGATAATATTAAATTCATTGAGGGGCGCGTCCTTGCCTACGAATTATAGGTACACGTATGCCTCCCAATTTCCTGGCGGTTCTGCTAGAAACTCTTTCCACGTTGAGGCCTTATACACCTTTGGATGGTCGGAAAACACGGATTAATTCTGGCATTTTTTTTATACTAATGAAGCAACCCAAATAACGTTTGGAAGGTTTATTTTACACATTTACAGGAACTCATATCAATTTTTCATTAAAAAAAAACAGCCACCCAATGACCGGTAGAAAAAGAACGCCTTTTTTCGACGCCCTCCACAAGCGGACTCGTTGGAGCCGCACATAAGCACCTAAAACAATTGTTTTAAATCGTAATCTACATGAGTTTTACTAGCGCAGTACCCACAATTATTACAAAATATTAATTATTGCAAATTTGACACCACTTTGAAAAAAGTCGCATTTTTTACTGAACAAACAACCTTCCCGTGCGGAAAATTGATAGGGCATCCTTCATAAAAATAAGGGCCTTTAAGGACTTATTTTTATAAGCCCTTAAAGGCCCTTATTTCTATGAAGGATGCCCTATCAATTTTCCGCACGAGCTGGCTGTTTTTGAGGCTTTCCCTATCAGGGAAGCCTCAAATAAGCCCTTGAAGGCCCTTATATGGCAATCCCGACAGGGCATTATAGGAAACGGACCAGTATACATAGCTTGGACTAAATCGTTCGTGGTATTTTAATTACTACACTAAATTATTCGATAATAGGTAAAAATAGGATAAAAACGTGAGGGCATTGAAAATGATTATATATTACATTTACAAATCCTTTGAAAAATTACATATTATTCTTATTGCCTTATCCACTCATGGAGTGATGCCCGCGCGTATGTTTGAACAATCCCATTCGGTTTCTTTTTACATTTCATAGTGACTATTTTCGCCGAATACTTTCCATATGAAAAATTATTTCGCGTTGTGATAGTCAATATCACAATGATATGAACTAATTGATATTGTTCATGTGATACAGCAAATCATTATAGGAATTAATTTGGTCTCTTATGCCATATCTGCGACGAAGATGTTACAATCACTCGGTAGCATAGGGGCAGCGTGCGTAGCTACGACTAGGCAGGTACTAGGTTCATTACCGATATAGGTGAAATATTTTCTTCGAAAAAAATCCTTCCGAAAGGCCAGGGCATAACGAATTACGATACAAAATCGTTGTGGTAAACTCTCAATTAAGTGCTTAATTTCATTTTGGATTTATGAAATATTTTATGCACACAGTACACTTAGATTTACAGTGTACATTGTAAGCAAATAAAGATTTATTTCAATCGAATCTTTATTTATTCAATTTGAATATATTTGATATTTAAAAAGAATAGCTGAGACGAATAAAAAAATATATTTGAAACAAATAAGATCGTAGTAGGCCGTGAGACGAGGAAAAAACCTATCTCATTTAAATAGATCCTATTTAAATAAATTTAAAAAATTTGGCAGTGTATCGTGACCTTATATAAACGGACACATATACGCAGTAACACATACATTTACACACACGTGAGCATATCCATTGACAGGGATAACTTATGGGCACACCATGGCTTACATGAGGCGTCGATCAGGCATCCTTGAAGGCCCTCATTATTCTGCCTTTAATGGCCCTCAGTAGCAAAGTGTGACCGGCCACTAAGGGCCCATGTGAGGCTACCCGATTAGGGCCCTATTAAAGTTAGGGAAATTCTATATGGGCCCGACCAAAGCCCTAGTTCAATTTCCGCACGGGTTAAAGTGTTTATAAAAATCGTAATTGTTAGTCGATCGTAAAAATTGTGCGTAGTTCGCTAGAAGCTACAGTTGAAATTGGATCTATCTAAGAAGCTACAGTTGGAATTGGAAGTCAATCGGTTAATAATTGTAGAAGCTACGAGTGTGCCTGATTTTCGAAACATGGTTTCAAGAAAGACGCGTTTAAAGTTTTGAAACCATTTTTCTTCGGACCATACCATTCTTGGGATATTTATACACATCAACCATATTTTACTAGGATGTTGATTCATCATTTAAAACAATTTAAAAAAAACTATACATTTTTTTTTATTTTCAAAGTTATATAATGCGTAACGTTATGTTTAACGTGGAATGGAAACAAAAATATATGTCAAATACTGAGAGCACATCTCACAAATTATATTTTCGAAATCCATAAAACATTTTCGATCTTCGCTTCAAAATTATGAAAATCATCATCGTTCCAATTTGTTCGATGACTCGCGCTGACAAGATTCAAATCCGGAACGTATTTTTAAAAAACTTCAGGCCTGGGCAGCATTCGTGTAAAAATTATTCATTACCAAATAAGTTATCTTTCACTGATCATTTTCTCGCCCGATACGATGAGCTGGTAAACCCCTTCACGTCACATTCATGATAACACTACTTTTGGAAAATTCACCTTTGATTTTGTTATGGTTACAGGCTCTCGTTTACCGTGACGGAAATTTGGTGTCGGGCTCTTTGGAGGCTCTGGTACAGCATATGGTGCCTACGGAGGAGTATTATCCCGATCGGGCATACCTCTTCGCCTTTTTGCTGAGCGCAAGGCTCTTCATCAAGCCCCACGAGTTATTGGGCGAGGTGTGCGCTCTTTGCGAGCATCAGCAAAACCTGAACGGAGAGGGTGGCAAGGTGAGTGTCCGAGCGTGGTTGTCTGGCACACGTTCATGTGTGGATATGTGTGTGTGTGTGCCTGCATGCATCTCCAGCTTCGAGCCTAGCCATGAAGAGTTCTTTGGGAGTGGTACCGTCCTCACCATGACTACACATGCCGGCATAGTGCTGCTGGTTTAGTTGTGAACACTTCGATGTCATTTAGCGTGCACTATCGTTCCATCGGGCTTTCTGCCTTCTCTTTTCATCCCTTTCTCTCTTTTCCCCTCCTTTTTCTCCGTCCCTCCTTTCCGGTGTCTTTTTCGCTTTCGATTCCTCTACCTCTCTCTCCTTTCTCCCTCCCTTTCGCCGCATCCCACTTCCGTATGGGAACACAAAGACTGCCGTCTGCATGACGTTCATGCCTTCATACAGACTCATGTAGACTAAAAGTACAGGTAAAATCATCTTAGGGAGTTATACGATGGATGTTTTCCAAAACCGAAAAAGGGGATTTCGAATTTTATCGTAGTAGAATGGTGCTTGAAAGTATTGCAGGCAGTGACGTTTTCTGAAGAAAAAAAACCATAGTTAACCCACCGTCCAAATTGAAGTTCCCATTAGCTACAGTTTCCAAGGTATATATGATTCATGTAACTCCATTAATCTCTGTGCACCCGGAGCATATTGAACAATCTCACACAAACAAAGAGCTTGTTGCGTGACCAGAGTTTCGAACTACGAAAACTTTGGTCACGCAAGTATAAAACCCTCTCCCAGACAAGATGATAACAAGCGTGCAGAGCTTATTGAACTTTGCTAAATTTGATCTATGTGTGTCATTATGAGTTGATCTTCAGTTACCTTTGGGAGACTCATGCGATCCTCAAATAGGCGTCGTACTTTGATATTTTTTGTTATTCTCATAAGCAAGACGGATTCTTGGTCCAAATGGGAGCGTGTATGCTTTTTTCTGAAGATAAACAGCTTGAAGAATCCACTCGAACAAGTCGTTTTTCCGCAGGAACGACTGCATCGTTTCGTTCCACGTCTTGTGCAACTTCTCGCCGAGTGGACCGAAACGTTCCCGTATGACTTTCGAGATGAAAGAGTGATGGGCCACGTCAGATCTATCACCCAAAAGGTAGCCGCGGTTGACGCAGCCGCGAGACAAGAGGTGTCGGCTCTGCTGCAAAATTTGTTGCTGCGACTGACTGCTCTGGAAAGATACGAGGAAGGACTAGCCAGGCTAGCGACCGAGGCAGCTACGGAACAACTAACCCAGGTCAGTTTCCAGTCTTCTGTTCTATAAGCGAAGTACATCAGACATAGGTATTTCCGATACGTTGCACTCACCTGATGCCAGAAAGAAGATCTGATTTAGTGACTTCAAGAAACCGGATCTCCAAGCTATTGCAACCTCCATCATTTCTTCATTTCTTGGTACATATATCAGGACGTTGAATGAGTTCTCGCTGTTTTCCAATAAATGGCGTTACCAGAACTGCGCGTGTGTAGTTCAAGATGGTAATGCATCTACAAAGAAGTACTATAAGCAAGCTTGAAATTTAGTGTATGTCGTTTCACCGAAGTGTAAACAACTTTTTTCATAGTGCTAAACATATCAAATTTCGTGCCAAAAAAGAGTATTGGCGGAGAGTTTTACTGCACTGGGTTACTAAAAAATAAATCTGCCGATGAAGCACACAGAATTCTTGTTGAGACTTACGGCGACTATACTCTGTCGGAAACAACATGCAGAGATTGGTTGAAACGCTTCAAAAATGATGTTTTTGATGTTTTGAATTGGAGGCATTACTTTATGAAGACTCATGTCAGACGCTAACTGAACTTGCTAACTGCAACTTGCTCTGCATGTTGGAAACAACATGCGGAGATTGGTTTGGAGGCTTCAAAAATCATTTTTTTGATGTGTTGAATTGAAAGCATTACTTCATGAAGACTCATGTCAGACGCTAACTGAACTTGCTAACTGCAACTTGCTTTGCACAACGGAAACAACATGCAGAGATTAGTTCAGGCACTGCAAAAATAATGTTCTTGATGTGTTGAATTGGAAGCATTAATTCATGAAGACTCATGTCAGACGCTAACTGAACGCTCATTAGGAGTTGATCACACAACAGTTTCGAAACGTTTCAAAGCATAAGGAATGATTATTTTCAATCAAGCATTAATTTTCACGAAAAAACCAGCGAGAACTTATTCAACTTCCCAGTATTTACAATCCTCAGTGCACGAGATCCAATCTCAAAGAGCCAATTCGAAAGATACTCAGGCACAAGTACTTGTATCTATTGGCGGTTATTTTCCCTCTCTACTGCTGTTTCGCATCAATGACACTATCTCCACGGGTCCACGTCACCAACGACGCTTTTTGCTGTTAATTCATGTCTAGCTTTCGGCCAAGGAGGGTTACTTCCAAACGACCACTATGACTATGTCGACAGTCTGATGGTATCCTAGATCAACGCTGGAAACGAATAAAACCGGTACAGGTGTTCGCACATTTTCCGTAGTTGAATGTACTTAATTGTGGAAGTGTTAATTGCCAACTTCCACTTTACCGATCCTCTTTCGCAACATCGGCGGATATTTCGCTTGGCGTCATGGTCCAAACCGCGCTCGTAGGGTTGCCACATAGCTTCGTACGAAACTCTCGGTACTATCACCATGTGTTACTTTAAGCAACACTCTGAACTCAAGCGTCGGGGCTGCGCGCATACGTGTACACACACACGCGTACACGCATACA
Source organism: Ophion ellenae (assembly GCA_963210295.1). Lineage (NCBI taxonomy): Eukaryota > Metazoa > Arthropoda > Insecta > Hymenoptera > Ichneumonidae > Ophion > Ophion ellenae. The sequence goes on from OY723385.1 coordinate 37,719,411, forward strand.
GATATATGAATACATAGATTCGCATATACATACGAGTGCACTTTGCGCAGTTAGTCTAATGGAGTTAGGTAGGCCGCTTCAACGCCAGCGCAGCATCCGCGAGAGACAGTAACTGCGCGACGTTAATTCGATTACGTTGGCACCTATCTGCCATCGCGTGCAACACCTGCTAATAGCTAATTTACAACTGCATTAGCGAGTTAAATATTCGGCTTGTGGCCAATGTTCGCTAATCACTTCGAAACCACTCGCGGTTTTCATTCGTATCGTCGGCCAACAATGCCTACAGTGTTCCTCCATTATATCCTTCGAAACATGTGATCCTTGATGCCCCTGCGGTTATATGAAGGATCATTAAAGTAGATCCGCAATATTAAGGAAAGTTTCAATACAAACGAACCGATCCGTTGTCTTTAATGTTCCAACGATCGGAAGATTTTATTCTGAAAAGGTGGACTATGGTAAACACGAGCTTCAGGCAACGAGACAACAGTCCTCCCAATTGAGTGGCTGTTTTCTGTCACTCAAGTTCTATCGACGTTCACTTACAAGGAACATCACTTAAGTGTCTGCCTTCGATTTTGTTGAAACTCATATATATGATAAAAAATTAAAAACTATCAGACACGTATTTTTCATCTGCGGGAAAATGGTTTTAAGGGAGAAAACCACCCCTCAAGAAAAAGCGTATCGAGGGGTGATTTTGCAGTTTCACAAGCGGTCCAACAATTCGAATGAAATCAAAACGAAAAGTCTTCTAATGTTAAGCAATGAAAAATCCACTATAGAAGTCTTGAAAAAGATCGAAATTAAGGGGTGAACCAACCGTCCATTTGCGTTATTCTCATCGCAAACTTAGGAAGGTTGCATGAAAATGAAAAAAACAGACGTCATTATGAAGGGGGATCAAAATTCAAGTTTACGAGTTTTCGCGTTTTGACTGGGTGGCAAACTGAAGGGGGTAGACCACCCTTTACGTGAATTTATTTATCACGGTTGTGTTTTCTGTCTTTAAAATGTATCAGCTGATTCAACAAATTCCTATAAGCTACAATTAAATGTTTTCTCATGTTTCGAAATGATTACGTCCGTTTTAAGGGTCAACTACCCTCTCTGTGTTAGCCGAACGATTGTTCGTCATATGATACGTGACAAATCGAATCTCGAAAAGCGTACGCCAGATGTGAGATTCTTGGTCATGCATCTTCGTCGATAATGGAATGCCACCGATTGCTCCTTAGCCATAAAACGAAGAGGCCGCCCTCGATGCAGCACGCATTTTCTGTAACGTTGCCGTTTCATTTCCGCCCTACAAAAAAGTCTAGTGTCTCTAGATCGAAATGGCCAACATTTCATGAGCCCCCCGAAGTACCTGCAGACCCGCCGAGTCGCAATTGGGCTTTATCCAATTGCCGAAAATAATCTACGGCTGGATACGTCGGGTGGTATATACGGTCGTGAAAATATAGCGCAGCTAGCGCGTCCGTTCCCATATCACCGTACGAAATTACGAGGGTGCTTTTCTACCACCTCATAACTCGGGACATTCCACCAACCAGAGTCTCGTCGAATCGATTGCCACCGATTCCGGCAGGATCGTTGCTTCTCCGAGTATAGGTCGGAATCTTTACGACAAAATTGCCGGGGTCCGAAACGATTGGACTTCTCGAAAAGTTTCGGAAGGCGGTGACAAGGCCGACTAGCAGAGTGTGTTAACAGCCTTGCGAAAAATCTTGCCGGGTTAACTGTATAGGACGAGCGACCTCGTGCACTGACCTTATTGCACGATCTTCGTACCAAACTTTTAGTACTTTCGGGCTCTTAGAAACGTGTATTAAGCTGCACAACTTTTTTCTCGCACTCCCCGGACTCTCGTAGAACCTTGAGTCTCGTCAAACAAAAAAAAAGACGCGTCAAGTGCAATGATTTCCGAAGAACGTTATCGGCTTTTCACAACTACAGCTCGTTACAAACTTCGCCCCTTGTTGAACGTCCAATAACCAATAAATCATTACTGAAGTTGTGTTTTCGCTAAATCTTTCAACATTCCACACCCCAGCTGTCGCCGTGATAGAAATATTTTGGCAGGTGTTGCCGATGTTTCGAGAAGGAAGATTGACCTCATGACGTGAAAAAAAGAAAAACACTTTACTTACAAAAGGGTCTCGCGAGTGACAGAATGAACTGACGTCGATGGAAATCCGGGGAATGCGTCACAGTTAATTACAGCAAAATTATGCCAAAGTGGGTCTAGACCATCAACGGCACGTAGGGGTATTTTGCCAATCTAGACGGTCAAAATTATTTCTTGCGATTTTTTTATTTTGAATGACTCCTTAATTGACCTTGACCTATAGGAACTGTTTTGCGATGAATAATGTGACCTAAAATATTGGATTTTATAGAAGAAAAAAATTAAAAAAACTATATTTTTAACTTAAATTTTCATTTTTCTCTGAAACTAAACTTAATATAATTTCTATAACTAAGATGATGATGAGTGCCATGACTCTTCTTCGTCCTGCTCACTCTCTGTTTCTTCAGGAACCTCCTCCGAATCTGAATCTGACAAGGGACATCACTTAACTGTCCGTCTCTGATTTTATTGAAACTCATATATGTGATTAAAAAAAACGTTTTTAAGGGGGCAAACAACCCGTAAAGAAACACATGTCACCCTTTAATTCCATTGTTCTTTTTTCCATTATTCTATAGCGGATTGTGCATCACTTCACACTAGAAGAATGTTGGTTTCTGTTTTATTCAGATTAGCGAACTGCTTGTGCGTGAAACTGCAAAACCACCCCTCGATACACCTTTCTTTGGGGGATGCTTTCCCCCCTTGAAACCGTTTTTCCGCAGATAAAAAAATACCGTTTTAATAGTTTTCAATGGTTTATCACATACATGCGTTTCAAGAAAATTGACGGCGGACACTTAAGTGTTGTTCCTTGTGAGTTATCATCAGAGTCAGGTTCAGCGGGAATCATCAATTCAATTGCGTCCTTCGTGAACAGCATTTGTATTTTTGGGAGATTGGTCTCATACTAGTGATCAGTCGGACGGAATTTAGTATTAGCCTGTTTATAATATCAAGGTTACACTCCGCCCGAATATAAATTCTCTATTCTTTTTACTATCATGGTTGTCCACCCCTGACTGAAAAGGGCGGATAAATGCGGCTGATTTGATAATGATTGTATTGTACAAACTATCACCTCGCAATAACAATTTAAATAATAACTGGGACGAACCCGGAAATACAACAAAAAGTTTTTTATGCCTAAAAATCTAGTAGAAAAATCAACAATTTTGACCTTTTTTCAAATTACGAAAAAACAATATTACATTAACAAATAACACAGCAAAATGTTCCACAAGTATGTATTCTTACCTGCTTGATCCAAATCCATAACAATATTATCAAAGAAATCGCTGTTAACGAAAATGTTTACTTTTCAACAGAGACAGTCAAACTTAGAAAGCCGAGAAAGATACACTTACAGCGATGGTAAAGTTCCGACTGAAACTAGGACGCGGGTGCAACCGATGAGAGACGGGGAAGGATTGCTTATTATTCTCTAGTCATTTGACAATAATAATAACCGGTTATTTTTCACCTGCGCCAAGTTTTAGAATTCAACCCATCTATATATCCTTTTATTCTACGTACATCCTCTTTCTGTTTTACTCAATTATAACCCGTGAAGTATTTGTTAGGGAGTCCCCAAATCCTACCATGTCCCTATACGAATTTGACAGGGAGGCCGTACGTAAGAAATCCACATTGGAATCCAAGTGGATTCCTCACTATTTCCCGGTTGACGTCGTTTGAGATTTTTCATTCGGAATTATCAAGCGGATTTTATTGGAGCTCCCGAAGGAATATTCTCCCCAACAAATCTGTTGGGGTGTCCCAAAATGCAACCACATCTCTATAGGGATTTGGTGGCGACACCGCACATGAGGACTCCTCATTGGGATCCAATTGGATTGTGCACTGTTCCTCGATGAACGCCAGTTCAGCACTCTTACCACGTTCGAATCTAAAGTTTGTAAAAAGTCCTGGCTAAAAGTTTGGCATGTTAAAACACAACCTGCACCCTTCCCGGGCCTGTACATGTGTGGTGATGTTATGTCAAAGTGCAGTTAAGTAAATAACAAACGATAATTACCGACGTTTTTCAGAGACATCACTGCATTCGATTTTTAAGATATACTTTTTGAAGCGATTTATCCTTTTTTAAGATGAAATTTATACTGTTCAAAAATCCACCTATTGTGTATATCTATATATTTTGCTGGGAGAATTCAACGTATAACATGCGATAGGATTCATCAAGAATCGTATCGGATTCTGTTCGATAAAGTGGGAGTTCTTTCTCAAATTGGATTCTTAAGTTGAATTCCAATGGGGAATCCCGATTGGTATTCAATATACGAGCGTGACGTTCTAGTATAGGGATTCAATGCAATGATCCATTGGATCCTGATCAGGAAGTAGCGGCAAGTATAGGAATCCAATTGACTCGCTACGACAATTGCTGCACGGAAATATAGAATGGTTTTTATGTCACAATAAAAACTATTGTGACATAAAAATAGTGATATTTTTAAATATAACTAATAAAATAAATATAAATATAATATATAATGAATGAATAAAATAAATAATAAAATATAATAATATAAAATAAAATATAACTATAATATGACTAAAACAGTTATATTTTTACTGGGCACAAGCATAATATGCATACGCCCAATTTTTACGATCGTATATCAAAAGGATTACAAGGACTAATGTTTGAAGACACTTCTTAACGGAAACTAAACTCTGCCGAATGATTGTTTTTACGTGGCCATCCATATGCTCTTTCACTCTGCATAGTTCACTCGTTTCCACTTTTTCCCTTTCTAGCGCAGTTTCACATATCCAGCCGTCATTCGCATTATTGCCGCTATCAGCAGACTGCTTTTTGCAGCTGACTGTCCATGCGTGACTTACGATTACCGTTGGATCGTGTACAGAACACCGGCCTGGGGCGATTTCCTCCCGGAAGTGTTTGCGCGTCATGTAAAACGCACGCACACGAAAAGGTCCGATCGTGAGAGATTCTAGTGGCAGTTCCCAGACTTCGAATGCATTTTGTCCAGTTTGCCCGACCGAAGGCGGTATATGAATGAGGATGGCCCGAGGTATGGTCGCGGTATGAAAGGTGAATGTTGAAGTCTGATGGTGGTGAATCTTGCGCACGGAGACCCACCGGGAGAGCACCGGAGCGCGGCGTTAATTGTGTTTGCTCGTTATTAGCGACAACGCTCGCAAGCGCCTGCTCTCTATGGGTGAGGCCATTGGGAAGGAGGTACGAAGCGAGGGTCTGGCTTTAAAGGGGAGTCGCAGGAGTTGAGATCCCGAAGCGGATTGCCATCCGTTGGAAAGAGTGAGCTGCTGTGGCGAGCGGTTAAAATCGTTCCACTCGATTTTGCACCCGTCACCACCAGTTAAGGAGTTTAACTTTGCCGCCCGCGCTCTTCACCTCCTCGGCACATACACCAAACTATATACACTTTTAGCCGCTCCTCCACCCCTTCACAAATGTGTCCAGCTATACATACAACTGTATATATATAGGCGCGTACACCCTTTCACTCGGAACCTTGCTCGCACCCCATCGGTCCCTCGATTCACCGTGTACCAGCCGATTAAAGTTAAAGTCTCATCTCTTCCCTTCTCGGCCGAGCGTCGGAGCTGCCGCAGCTTCCTCGCTGCACATCGGCCAGAAGTCGCGAAACTCGATAATCTTCAGCAGAGTTCACCCACTGTGTGCCGTCCCAATTCCTCTGCCTTCACCCTCGCCACTCACCTATACATAGATATGTTTCACCCTCCGCGATCCCTAATCCGATATAAATACGCCATCGGAAGCCTCGAGTGGGGTGTAAGGAAAGAGGGAAAAGCCGAACTACCCGGACCAAGCACACGATTCCTTGCGAATGCCATTAATCTTTTTATTGCCACTCTTCGCGCGCGCACTTATTCCTGCATACCAATGATACTCTCAAGGAATAAAATGTCTATATGTAGGATCATTCGCCTATGTATACATATACATTTGCGACGTCTGGTTTTTTTCATCACTCAGTGGCATTAGTTATGACCCAACCTCGAGACTCCCTCCATCTCTGCAGTCGTAAATTCCGAACCACACTTTTCACTCTACCGCCACGCCCTTAACGCCCTATTGAATTTCCAATTACGAATCAACACACCGGCAAGACTTGGCACAATGACGCGGAGTTCTAACTACGACACGATGATGAAAACAATCCGCTGCAGCATTTCATCTTTGGTCTTCCCTCCTGACACTTCGGAATTGCGCAATGAGGACTCTCAGCGTCTCGCTGTGAAATTCACCACTCCTCCCTGACAACCTACATTGTTTCTTGAAGCAAGAATGATCCCCAGTTCACCTCTGAATTTTACGAGTAGGCAAAGATCGTCCTTCATCAGCTATCGTGGATAGCTTCATCTTACTGGATAATCGCTCTGGTATGAAAATGCATGTGTGAACAATGACGTGTTGAGGGGTCTTCTCACTTCAGACGCTATAAAAAAGCTATTTTCATGATTTTTTTTTGATAGGTTTATATTATAGATATTGATATAATAGTTGTTACACTTAATAAATACACTTTCGAAATACATAAATAAATAAAAATATTTATTTAAGTCACTATTTGTAGACGAAAATGGTGGGAACAAAAGAGTCCTAAAAACATTGTAGGTCTGCGCTGTTGATGAAATCTCGGAGATGGATCATCCGAAACAAAAGCATCAAACGGTTTTAGATTCAGTATGTTAATGGCTTTAGCGCATATCATACGATTTTTTATATATACAAAAATAACAAAATGGCGGACATTTTTCGAAACAACAAAAAAAACGTGTTTTTTACCGTGTTTGGCGAAAAAATAGTAAATATCAAAATTTAAAAAAATCCTTGATATTTGCTATAGCTATTGTTTAAAGTTTGTTTGGGTTACATAAATACATTTAAAAAATTTGGATAATTATGCAGTATGATGACTTTGCCGAAAAACGACGGGAAATTTTGTTTTCACCGTCAACTTGTTGATGCCATTATATTGAGTGATATTCCGTTGGGGGAGGCTGACATATTCCATTAATTCCATAAGTTATGGGGTTTTGAAGTTCGCGGAAATGCGTGATAAAATAGGGAATTTTTAAATATTTCGACGCCTATACTGGAGAGTTTGTTTGGGTTGGCTCTTAGGAAACACGTAGCTGTTTAGCGACGACAAACAAGTGGCGTCGAAATATTACCTGTTTCCGGAAACAGGATATCTGTGGTCACGAAATCAAAACATATACATCGTTTCGTTCATAATACACTATCTATAAGAAAACACGTAGCTGCTTAGCGAGGCGTCGAAATATTACATGTTTCTGGAAACTTCAAAACCCCATAACGTATGGAATTAAGGCGGTCCTCTAGTTTCTCGGCTGTTTTTTTACGGCTTTTTCAATAATTTTTTACGGGCAAAGCATCGAAATAATCAATCTCATTGTTTTTGCATAATCTTTATTAACATTTAAATAAGCTTTACAAATTTTTTGAAGTCAAAATATATAATAGAATAAAAGTTATAGTGGCCGACAGGAAGACATCAAGTAAAAGAGGTGCTTGACGGTGACCAAGATTGCAGCTGTTCTGCTTATCTGAAAAGAAAAAACCAAACGGCATTAGTCTTCATATTTAAGACTAGCGATTGAACTAGAGTGAATTCTAAATTACAAAAATTGACTTTTTTATACACTTTTGAAAATTACATTCTATTTTTTACTCATTTTTTCTTAAGTTTTTCGCTCGTACAAAAAAACTTTCGAAGCAATCATGATGATCCTAGTTTAATCGCTAGCTTATAACATATTAAAGATGCTGTATAAATTTGAACAAGATCAGTGCAGTAGTTTCTGAAATATCGTGGTCACCGTTTCGAAAAATGGTGTTTCGAGAAAAACGCGTTTGAAAGTATACCTGCTCCGTATACCTGCTCTGTTCCAGGGCCGTAACTTGTGAACCACTTCGAATATCGAAAAATCCTTTGGCACACATTTTCTACACATGTTGTAGATGTGATTTATGAAAAAAAAAATCGTTTTTCTCGACCCGAGAAACTAGAGGACCGCCTTAATGGGAAATGTCAGCCTCCCTCGGCGGAATATCAATTACTATAATGGTATAAACAACATCATGGCGAAAAAAAAATTCCCGTCGTTTTTCGGAAAAGTCCTCATACTGCATAATTACCAAAATTTTTAATGTATTTCGAAAGTGTATTTATTAAGTGTACCAACTTTTTGTCAATATCTATAATAAGGACCCAATTTTTAAAATCATGAAAATAGCCTCTTTCAGCGCCTAAAGTGAAAAGACCCCTTAAATTAACGGCATGCTTTTTATTTAGAAAAGCGGGAGCACGGGGCCACTGCGGTCAGTTGATAGCCTAGGCCATTGCAAAAGTGCAGAATCCTTCCGTGTTTACTATCAGGGTTTTTTTTCTTCCTAAACGTGTTTGTGTCCCACTAAACACGGGCAGTTAGTTGAACCCGATTGGCTTATTAGATCCGGCGAAATACAATCACGGGATGATCGGTATTGCAAATACGTAAGCAATTATAGAATGAGAAGTATTACGACAGGGCTCATGAGGCTGTGCTTGCGCAGTAATTCGTTGGGGAGTCCCCAGATTCTACCACATCCATATAGTGATTTGATAAGAACGCCGCACGTAGGGAGTCCACATAGGAATCCACGGTGATTCCTATCAACTGTCGATGATTTGTCGGATGGCCCACAAAAAAAAATATACTTTCGTGATCCCGTGGACGAATTTGCTGGGTCGTTCCAAGATGCACCCACATCTCTACAGGGATTTGTCAGGAACACCGCCCATAGGGAGTCCTCATTACGACCCAATTGGACTCGGCACTGTTCCCCGATGAACGCCGTTTGAGAATTCTCATCACGTTTGAATCGAAAATATTCGCAGTCACGAGACAAACTCGGCGTGTTGAAACGTAACCTGCACGCTTTGTGAGCATATAAGTACCTACACGTTGGTGATATGATGTCGAAATGCAGCAAAATAAATAACAAACTATAATTCAAGCGGTTTTTCAGTGATGCGATTCGAATCGACTATTAAGATATACTTTTTTGAGCGATTTATACTTTTTTAAGTAATGATTTATACTTTTTCGAGATCCACTCATTTTGCGTAACTAAATATCTTGTTCAGCCACTGCGACGTACAGATTGCAATAGGCTCCATCAAGAATGTTATCGGATTCTGTTCGATAACGTGGAAATCCATTTGGATTTAAATTGGATTCGTACATTGGATTCCAATCGAGATTCCATATTGCAATCCAATGTACGAGCTCGACGTTTTAGTATAGGGATCCAATGCGATTGGAATCTAATTGGATCTCTACAACGATTCCCGCACGGGTGATGGTGTCGTGCCAACAAGTGACGGTCATCGAGTATTATATTGGCTGGCGCACCCGAGTCGAAATTTTCAGCCTATTTTAAAGCCCTTTGATCCTATGTCAGCCTCACTTGAGTCTGTTTACTGCTAGGAGTCCCACTATGAGCCGCCACACCCGAGGCGAAATTTTCAGCCTGTGTGGTCAACATGTAACAAAAAATTGTAAATTTCGAGTTTTTGCTTAATTTGGAAGGACAACAAATTATTAAGAACTAACTCAATATATTAGAAAAATCGCCGATAAACGATAACATCTCTATCTATTGAGCATCCCCCCACTAAACATTATTTATTGCCATAAATAATGTTTTTTTTTCTTTTGAAATAACTTTCCAAATATCTGCAAAAACATGAAATATCAACAACATCGAGAAAAATATAATTTCTGAAGAGGACCCGAACCAGAGGGCCGAAACGTAAAGAAAAATACCGTTTATTTCCATCGCTAACCTTGGAAAACCTCATTGGCCGGACCGAAGCCGAATCCTCAACGATTAACTAGTTTTTTGTATACCCTAGTTATGTTGTATTCTATGTTTGTACTAAACAGTGTCAATACGCATTTCCTTAGTCATTTATGTGCGGTTTTCTCTACGTTTATGTTTAAAGTACCCCCGTCTGCTCTTCATCGCAAAGTTCGCACGTGCGCCATCTCATTTTCAATCCAACTATCCCATCCGAATGAAGTCACGAATCGAAAGAAAATCCCGCACGAATAGTCGCGTAAATTATACCGTGTACTTCTTTTTTTTCAATCGTTCCCTGGATGTCAAAAAAAAAACAGATAAAAGCCCGACGATCGTTTATCACAATGGACCCGGCAAAACGTTTCACTTGAGAATTCCCGAAGTCACGACTCGCGGGAAATGATACCCCATGTATTCCCGCCAGTGTGTACGTTCGTGCTCGATGTCTCTGCAACCCTCAACCTCGAGATCCTCAACCTTCGACATTAAGATCTCAGTCCCGTGGAGTCGTCGGCACATTGGAGACGTCGGCGGATGAACGAAGACGCGAAGGAGGGAGAGTCGACGTGCGAGAGATTCAGGCATTGTCGGGTGACACGTAGCAGTCAGACTCGAAGAGAACTCTGGCTCATTGTGGATTAACGTTAGGGTCTCTCTCTCTCTCTCTCTCTCTCTCTCGCTCTATCTTTTACTCTCTTATCGCCCTCATTCCTCTCTCGGGCTTTCGTCGTTTTCCTAGTTACTCTCGTATGTACATCGTTATGACACTATTCGACGCTCTTATTCCCTGCCGCCATATGGCACTTCAGAGTTCTCTCCTGCGTATACCAAGTTCCAGGGTTCGTAACGAGACAGACACGTACGCGTACCTCACCCTACGTGCAGATTGGAAGCACGTATGGACGACCTCTTCCTCAAAGCACCTGCCACAACTTTACGAATCTTCTCCTAGCATTCATAAAAAAATGATACAATCCACGCTACTTCCCTTCCGGTGAAGCAGGGCCCTTGGACCCTTTTGTACGATACCATGATATACACACGCACACACACGCAAAGATGGCGTAAGAGCCTCGCGTCGCCAGTGGTAAAATAACGTAAAATAAATAAATGTTACATGTATATACCTTCCGTCCTACGTGAGCACCAAGACAAGGCATAATAATACAGAGATCGAAGAGACGTACGGTCCTCCACGTGCATCCACGTACATGCACTTGGAAAGGAAAATCCCTACAATAATTCGAGAGCCCAAGTGCAGCACGACGAAAACGTGACGTTGCCCTGTGCTCGTGCTTAACGCGAGAAAGTGTCGAGTTTCAATCCCTTTCGGCTCCTCCCGGCAATTAAGGGGAGATATACACCTAGGAGCCGGAAAGAAGGTCATTTTTGTGAATTTTTTTCAAGGAACTATTTGAAATTTTGGATTGGGGTTTTAATTATCTAAAAGTATATACATTGAAAAATATGTTTAGTTTTCTTTATTTAAAAATATCAAAAATATACAAGGATATTGTAGTATCCTTGGAGCGTCGTAAAAAGATCTGCGTATGCGGTACCCACTGGCGTTTCTTCAAAAATCATCTGAAAAAAAAACCAAAAAGTTTATTAAATTAGATACTATAATCTAGTACTTGTCATGGCCGATTTTGAAAATATCGATTTGTGACAAAATGGCGGACGTTTGAACGTAAATAGTGATTTTTGGGCCAAAAATTAGTAATTATTTTGCCTATAAAACAAAAACTAAGTAAAGGAAAAAAAAATCCTATGACAAGTACTAGATAATGGTGTATAGAATAACCACAAAAAACCTCAAGGCGATCGGTTCATTGGTTTTCGAGAAATGTTGGGTACCGATTTGAAAAACGTGGTTTTGCGAAAAACGCGTTTGAAAATTTGGGAATGAATAAATCATGAAATTTGTCAACTTACATGGAATCATCGATACCAGGCCCATAATGTAGGTCTTCTACGGTCGACGGAATGTTCATAGCTTCTAAATCCTCGACCTCGACCATCTAGGTGTATATCTCCGGTTAAGGGGTTGTAAAGAATCACAAGGAGCAGTTATAGCGTCGACAAAAAAAAATCGTACCCTCTAAAACTTGCGCTTTCGTTTTATTTTGCAAGATCGTGATGTCGTTTGTAACCCTAGCAATATAAATGTCCGATGCAATACGAATGAATAAATATGCACATGAGGTTATGTGCATCTGTATCGGAATACCCGTACTGTGTGAAAATACCGGTACGAGTAGTACGTACTCGTGAAAGTTCTGATACAACGCGGCATTAAAAGATCTTCAAGGATATACGGCAACAATAGAAATATGGCGGAATAATAACTAAACGTTGAACGAAACGTGGAGAGTTTCTTTTATTTTTTTTAACCGCGCACATTAACGTATCTTTCAAATGCGCCAGAAGTATTAAGAATTGATGCATCGCTTACATTTTTTAATCCAATTTATCACACAATGGAGCTCCATGAAGAATATATTCGCGTATTTCACGTCGTTTATTATGGCTCCAAGTAATCACGATCATAATATGTATGAAGCATGGAATATGGATGGCGTTGGAGTTTGCATCGTTCGAATACAACGATAGCTCTGATTCATTTTTTTCATGTCCTTATTTTAATTATCATGCAAAATTCTTTTCTGAATATTTACATTGTAAATCTACAAATAAGTACCTTGGAAACAACCAACAAGGAACATCCCTCGGGTGACGCCCTTCGATTTTGTTGAAATTTGGATATGTTATAAAGCACCGAAAAGTAAGCGGCATGTATTTTTTTTTGATCGGCGGAAAAACGGTTTCAAGGGGTGAAACGCACCCTCGAAAATAGGGGTGTTTTTCGTTTTTCGTCGATAACGTTATCGTTCTCATCTCCAATGTATAGTGCACAAAAAAATAAACATTGTTGCAATGTGAAATGTTTTAATATCTCGTACCGTTAAAACGTTGTCGACGAAAAACGAAAAACTTCCCCATTTTTGAGGGTGCGTTTCAGCCCTTAAAACGGGTTTTTCCGCCGATTAAAAAATACGTATCGTTTACTTTTCGGTGCTTTATAACATATCCAAATTTCAGAAATATCGAAGGGCATCACCTGAGGGATGTTCCTTGTAAGGAATTTTCGTAGGCAAAATTGTCCGGAATAAATAAAAAGGAATGCACAAGTATTTGTTATATGTTCATTACATTCCAACGATGCAAACTTCAATCGTCAATATGGGCCATCAACATTCTGCAAATGCGTTCACGTGTGGTTGGATGTAAATTACGGAAAGGTATAGAAAAACAGAGGGAGAGAGAAAGAGGGAGGAGTTATCCAATTCAACCATACTGCTTCAGGCATGCGAGGAAATTTTGATCCTAGCTCATAATAGGATACCTACCAGACTGATAAATACATAGATATTTAAGATGAAGAATTGGCCATGCGCAAACACGCGAGAGTCGAAACGAGAACGCTGTCAGGAGTAGCGAGCGATTAATACAGATGTGGATATACAGTGTGTATAAGGCAGATATGCTTATAGCATTGTACTTATCTTTACGAGTTTCCCGTTCGCTGGTACTCTTGCCAGCCAATTAGCTCGCTGAAGCCCCGCTATAATCTTGCTCCGAAACGTATAAACGGACTTCCTTTATGGCCTTGCGCGCCCCCTACGTGACGACGACAGCGTTGAAAATGTCATAACGATAATGGAGAAAGAGAAAGAGGCAAGAGACGGAGAGAGAGAGAGCTTTATATTGGTATTCGAGAAGACATAAAGACGAGGCCAATCATTTCGATACTCCAGCCAGCCTGTATTCCTTCATTGCTTGACGTTATACACGCCGGCAACCCTCCAAAAGCCAACGTCGGATGATCCTTTGGTCGTGCCTTCTTGATTGAATACATCAAACTGCCAGATGAACCAAATCATAAAATAACGTTGTCGCCTTTACGACCTTCTCGCTCATTCGTAGAACAAAGTATCTCTCGTCGTTCGATTATACATGCGACATTCGTTATTTTGCGGAGCTCCGGATATTTCAGTTGTACATAACAGTGTCATAATAGCTTCACGCGAATAGTAGATTCGTGACAGATAATTGTTCAATAATATATTCCATCATTTTTTTAAGGGAGACTTTGTCCTTGGAGTGCCATATTTCAGGTGTTTACATTTTATTTTTTTTAAAGGAAACGAGTAAAGCTTTTTGAGTGCGGTTTTTTTCTTGCTTTTGTTCATGATATACAGAACGTTAACAAATTTTTTTTTGAAAAAAAAACCAAAATGGCGGCCGTTGCAGGTCCGTAAAAACAGGTCCTTAAATCGCGGGAGGTAAACGGCTGACATCACTGCCCCCTCTTTGTTGATCTGAAACACAAATTCAAAGCATATTATCAATCTGTGACCCTTTGGTCATGGAATGACGGATGGGTTTTTCGTTTAGTACAAATTTCGGAAAATGGCAGCAATTTAAAAAAAAAATCGAATTCTCGCGTTTTTTTCGCATAAAAAGATAAATAATAAATGCAAAAATGTATCTATCGAAAAAACGATCCGTCATTCCGTGAAGACATATTTTCTGAGTATGCTCTCCAAATTTCAGGTCGATATGTTAATTACAGCGGTCAGGAGAATGTCAGCCATTTTTAAAAACGTGTTTTCGAGAAAAACGCGTTTAAAGTTTTGTAATGTGTTTACACAAATGTGTTTATAATTACCGCTAATCGGCAATGCCTGGTCCATAGAGGCATCCCTCCTCTTCTTCTAGCTGCTCATGTTGCGCCTGTTGAGCTGTCCTCATTGCGCTTCTTGTTCCAATTTGTAATTAATGGAGTATCCCTCTCCGGAAGCCCAATTTTAAGGGTCAGAATGATGAATTTTTGTTTACTAACACATTGGTTGGAATAAATTAATTTTTTTCCAGCATGTTGTACACATGTTTGTGGTTACAATGTAATTTTTTTGAAAGAAAATCTTTCAAAGTGTTCGTGGTGCTGCAATTGGCGTTGGAGTCCTCCAGCGGCGAGGCCCGAAACGGCGGGATCTCTACCAGGCTCAAATGTAATCTGAAACGAAAACAAAAAAAAATTTTAATATATCCAACTGGCTATGGGTTCACGATCCACTTATCGAAATTTCGAAAAATACGAAACACGAAAGCTGCTCCAAACATCATTTTTCTCTTAAAAAACAGCATGCTGAACTCATTGTTATTAATGACTTCATACAATTAAAAAATGTCATCGTGAACCGAAAATGACTACTGTTTGAACGCTCACTGTGCAAATTCAAGTCAATAGTGTGAAAGTTACTCAAGATGTTAATCCCGCCGTGTCAAGATATGTAGTTTCGAGATAATCGCGTTCAAACTTGACGGATCGCGGTAAACCCGACTGTTCCACTAATATAGGTGTAACTTCGTCAATTATTAGAATGTCCGGGTCCGGTTTAGTCTTAAAATATTCTTGCAAGATCACACTATAACAATATTCTTAAAATGCGATTTTTTAAGTTTCCAGAGAGTGATACCCCCTTAATTGTTCGTCGTATTTCTGCTGGGATGAAAAATAAAGATTTCTGTTTTACATATAACGAAGTCGTTGCAAAAATCACGGTTTCTAGAGACAGTAGCCAAAGTTCGATCATTTCTGCCCTCAGCTGCTTACGAGGAACATCACTTGAGGTATTCCTTTCGCGAGCCCGAATATTTAAGTATTAACTGATTATTGTCTACAACGAAGTTAAAATACATTCCAGTATACTGGCGAAATTTCAAGCCAAGTTAGCGAACTTTTAACAGAAAATTACGACTTCAAAAATCGTCCAATTTGTACGGCACTTTACGAAGATGACATGCCACATTTCTATCTCCTGATTCACATAGTAAATCACTTTGGATACCAGATATAAACTGCTCAACGTGTGTAGAAAAATGTAAAGACTCCAAGACGAAAATAAGAACAGGGGGAAAATAAGAACATTTTTACTTCACCGAATGTTTGAAGTAAAAATCAATGATAAAACTTAGAAAAATGTGACTAGCAGAAGAATTTTCGTAGCCGCGACTTTTTAAAGAAAATGTAAAAAGTAAACTGACTACATTGGCGCGAATTTTTTTCCTCCCGTTCATCTTTGAGTATAATAATGGAATGTAACTTCATTTTCATTAAGCGTCACTATAATTTACCGTTGATGCAGTAGGGTCCTGCTTATGTCTCCACAAAATATGGCTCTCCGCGAAAGGGATACCTCAAGTGTCCACCTTCGATTCTGTTTAAACTCATATATTTGGTAAAGCTTTGAAAACTATTAGACACGTGTTTTTTTTTATCGGCGGTAAAACGTTTTCAAGGGGGGAAACCACCCCTCAAAGAAAGGTACATCGCCCTGTAATAAATTTTTTTTCAATCGTGGTTTTTTCATTCTGAAGGCTGTCATAGTGAAGCTGTATGTGAACCTAGCCTATACGAAGACAAGAAAAACAGTGACACCTGTCATACATACTACAGACCATGAAACAATTTACAAAAGGCCCAGCACTCGGCCAGTACAGTGCCAACTATACTCGACGCCTGGCCAACGACCATTACCACTACTGGGCGACGGTTGGAGAAAATCGGAAATGTTACATGGGTCCTACAGTTGGCCAACAGCGTCAGCCTAGCGTTGGTGCTGACCTGGACCAGCATTAGCCCAGTGTCAGTGCCAAGGCTGGCGTACCGAAGGTTCGGTGCAGTTTAGAGCCGATGTTGGCCCAAGGTTGGTTGTCGGTGATGCGCCAATGTTCAATGTAACCATGGATTACCCATATGTCAACAAAATGGGCCAAACGTTGGCCTTATGGTTGGGTACCATCGGTTGGGCCCCGATTGCCATCCCGAGCGTTGGTTTTATTGTAAGCGTCGGCAATTTTTTCACAGGGAGTAATATATAAGTACTGTTGAGTTCAGTTCAATAAATGCATATATTTTGACGGTAAAAAGCTTTAGTTATTCAATTTATTATTGCCGTGAGTACATCCTAAAGAATGAATGTTATTTTTTTACACCAAATGAAAACAACAATGAAACAAATGTAAAAATCATTGCTCGGCCGGACATTGAAGAAATAACGAAGCAACGATTTCGACAATATTCCCAAGCGCACACCGGTCACATTGAAATGCATTCACGATAGAGCGATGTGCAATCAGTACGAAGAAATAAAGTTCCCGAGATTTTATTTTACGGAGCGAGATGAAAAGAACCTGAAAAAGTCTTTTTCTCGCGAGAGGCGAACATTTTTATTGAAGTCCGATGTCATATCGAGTGCACTGGTGCTATCTTATCGGGGCCTTTCCATCGATGCACCGCGGTGCATATACGTCTATACGTATGTATCCACGTATATATGGTATATAATTCATTCACCAAGTTCGCCGTGCTGAATGCGAGGTACATACATGGAGGAGAAGTCTGTACGTGCACATAGATTTACACGAGGAAAATCGAGATGCGTCACTGCGGAGTCTCGCCTGATGTCGTTTGCTCGAAAAATACGCGAACATCTGGCGCGGATGCTGCGGCTTCCGGTGCTTCTTGTGCGTCGAGCGAGGCAGCCGAAAAATCGTTGCACGCTATAAAAATTAAAAAAAAAAAGCAAAACAAACTAGCATTCGCGAGGAAAAGAATATAAATTCGTAATACGCACTTTCACGTGAAAAACCGAATATAAATTCGTAATACGCACTTTCACGTGAAAAACCTATTTTTTTTCATTACGTATGCGCAACATTGGCGAATTGAAAGAAACAATCGAGTGCGCGGGAAGTCTCAATAAAATAGAGAGCCCGCAACGAGAAATATAAAAAACGGGATGATTCTCTCGCCATGAAACGTACAATACACGCAAGGGTGGTAAAGTCCCCGCCGGGGGGTTCCGAGTGAAGTAACTTTCCACCCTCGCGTAGCACTTCTCTCGCGATATTTTTAAGAGCCCCGCGATGGTCGGACCATTGCACTTGCCAATATCTATCGCCCTGAAATCGAATGGAATGAGACGCGCACGGAAACCAAAGAAAATAGCACTATGAAGATGGAAAAGACGAGGAGCTGAGTATGATGGGCGCTAAAAGAGTTCTCCGTGGATTCTTTTTCCCGCTATACCGGAAGTAAAAGCCGAGCGCACCTCACACTCACGTTTCGCTTCTTCTTCGATCTAGTTTCCTCTTTTTCTCCCTTCTTTTCTTTGTTTACCGTACTCCTCGCGATCCCTTTTCGACGTTGACTCTCGTACAAAATTAAATCGAGTACCGAACACTTCGCCGGAAATTTATTACGCCCTTTGCCATCCGATCTTGTCGCCGCCACTGTCAATTACATTGATCTGATTTCTCGCAGCGAGCGACGTAAGATATACGATCGCACAGCCCGTAGTCACTCGTGTCGTATACCTTTGATCGAATATATCCCGTTTCGTCAAACGTGGTACGGTATTTGAGAAGAAATAGCAAATTTTCGTAGTTTTTTTTTTAAGAAAAGATTTGTTAAACACTTTTGAGACTTGGGGTATGTTTTATTACTACTTTTGGCTGTTACGTGGTATTTTTTGTATTTTTTATTAATGCTTAACAATGACGGAAGTATGGCACGGTCTTCTAAACGGGTTGCGGCGGATGTTGTCAGACGGCGTAACACGTAGCGTCGGTGGGATTGATCTGAAAAAAAGACAACGAAGATTTTTCTTTTATTGACACTTATACGCAGAATATGAACCAAGAAAAAATGATAGATGTCGAAAATCGATGAAATGGCACGCTTTGAAACAAAAAAATTAATTTTCCGAACAAAAATGGCCACATTTTGCGATAAAAGAAATACTTTTTTTTGGTTTTCCAAAATATTTAGGGTCATGTTTTAGACAATAAGGTTGGAAAGATTTGAACCAAATTTCGTCAGAACCGGTCGATTAGTTTTTTAGCTATACGTCACGCCAGTTTTAAAAATGCGGTTTAGAAGACCGTCCCATACCGCCGCCATTGTTAAAGATTAATCTTTTATTAACACTCATACACAGAATATGAAGCAAGAAAAAATTACAAATGTCGACAATCGATTAAGTGGTACGCTTTGAAACAAAAATAAACGAAATTTTCCAAACAAAAATGGCTGCATTTTGCAATAAAAAATACTTTTTTCTGGTTTTCAAAAACATTTAGGGTCATATTTTAGACAATGAGGTTAGAAAGATTTATACCAAATTTCGTCGGAATCGGTCGATTAGGTTTTTAGCTATGAGTCACGCCAATTTTGAAAATGCAGTTTAGAAGCCCGTGCCATACATCCGCCATTGTTAAAGATTGATCAATAAAAAAATACCACGTAACAGCCAAAAGTAGTAATAAAACATACCCTGAGACTCAAAAATGGGGGAGCAATTTTTCTTTTGAAAAAAAATCATGAAATTCAGCCATTTTTTCCTCGCCTAAGGTATATCTCCCTTTAAATGACAGTTTCGCACTTCGATGAACTCTCGTAAGAGGTCATGAAGCACGAGCAGCTTCAAGGGCTACAGGACTAGTGAAACTAAAAAAAAATTGTTTTTCCGTCGAGTTGGGTTGCTCGAAACCGAATTATTCTTGAACCAGCACTCCTCACAGTTTATTGTACGTGTTATTACGAGTATTTAGAAGGAAAAAATTGTCGATATGTTAAAACGTACATTATTCAGTGCCGAATCCTTTCATTGTAAATGTTATTACGAGCATTTAGAAAAAAAATTGTCGATATGTTAATATGAACGTTATTCAGTGCCGAATCCTGTGTAGCGCGCCACTTTTGATCTGGGAGCAAAATGCTTCAAATTAAACTACCCATATGCTGCATACGAAAATATAGATCTTTAATTTACTTTTTCGTGGATTTTGACGGTGAAACATTGTTTTTAATTTGAAAGAAATACTCTCGTAACAATCTGCTTGAAAAAATTACATGTTGTGGAGCAATAAATCCGAGTCATTCGGTTGAAGTTCCAAGTAAAAATAAATATTTGTTGAAGGGTCGTGGAGTCCACAGGGTTCAAAAGTGTTAAACATTAATAACTATTAGACACGTGCTTATTCTAATCAGCGGAAAAACGGTTTACTGTTGAACCTGCAAACAGTTCACCGATTTCAGTTAAACGCTAACGAAAATTCTTCTTATACAAAGCGACCAGAAATTCAGTATGGGTACATTGAATAATAAATTCTACCGTACGTACAAAGCGTAGTTTCACATCGAAACGGAAGAAGAATGAGCGGCCATTGCATAAATATACTTACTTTTGGTCGAAATACCTCTCCCACGATGACTTTTTTATTTATCTTATATTTCTTTCGACGCCCTTTAGCCTTAACTACGGCCGCAATAAAAAATAGCGGTACGAAGAATTTTTTGTTATACTACAAAAAATTCAATGACTCCAAAGTAACAAAATACAACTTCTTACTCCTTATACTAAATATTACGAACCTCATAGTTTTCAAGGTACGCCGCACGACGCCGGTTTTTCGACAACCTGCCGTTTTTTCAACAAAAAACTAGATAACTCTGCGAAAAAAAATCGCATTTTTTTTTGTTTACGTGAAACTGTAGCTGACGGTGTCCTTTTCAATGATTATATCACTAAACGGTGAGACTGCTATTTTTCAAAGTTCGGCACGCAATTTTGCAAAGTGCGAAAATCGTGAAAAATCGGCATTTTCAAAATGACGTACCGGGTACAAAAAAAATCGCAAAAATAAAAGCAAAACAGAAAAATGAAGCTGGGTTTGTCCGCTTTAAAACCCCGTTTGGTAAATTAAGTTACGATTCTTTTTCGCCGAGATATTTAATTCTTTGTCCGGATAGAAAATTTACCGGGTGCCTAATACTTTTGATCAAGGCCGTATATATAGAAACGAATGGTCATTCATGTTTATTTCGTCCCGGATTCGATTGATCGAGCGTTTCACGATTTACGGAGAACGCGAATGCACAGGTCGTGATGTATGGATGCACGTAGTAGTCACTCGACCCATCGCGTAGATCGTATCAAGCAGAACGCATCACAGCGTACGGTTAAATTCCGATAGATCGGCTGCCGGTTGAGAGATATGACTGAGGGCGTTGCGCAATTTCGCAAAACGCAGCAGCATCCAATTACTGCCGGAGGCTCAATTATTCTGGATAGCCGCGGAATATTGCGAGTCATCATTGACGGAGCTGGACAAGGCTTGGCCGCGGCATTGATAGCACCGGAAACCGTGTGCTCTACGTTCAAGTGTAACACAGAATGACATCCTGCAACACAAAATAGTAGCTGTCACGTATACACACGTAGGTCCAACGGTATACGTCTCTTCGTCGGATAAATTCTCCGTGGAGTAGATACATATGGGATATTCCATGCAAACGTCACGGTTCGTTGACGGGTCATGCCTAGTTGTAACAGTCGAAAACCGCTCATTTTTAGGATTTTTTTAGCCAATTATGATGATAAATTTCTAAAGAAATTAGGTATGTGCAAAAGTGTCATCTGAAGAACACTCTGTAATTTGTTCGTGTAAAAAGATTCAATTATAATCGATTTACAGCCGATGTCCGGAAAGCTCTGAGCTGACCGGGTTATCTAATATAAAAAAATCAAACATATTTCGTTAGTATACTAGTTTATCCTATGATCAATCGTAGGAAGTTCCGGAATGTTAAATATTTAAAAATGGCGCGAGTTCAAAGTGAGTCTGGATTTCTTTTAAATGGACATTTTTCGTTCATCAAATCGAAAGTATACAATCCTTCGATTAAATACTATCTTTTTACATCTAGAAAAAGCCCTTAAAAAATCCGAAAAATCGACGCAGTAGTTTTTAAGATATTTTGCTCACCGATTTTGAAGTCGAGCTTTCGAGCAAAAAAAAAGCGTTTAACGTTTTGAACGACGCTTTGACCTTATCGACGGACGTAAACATAACAGCCTATAAATCTAAAAAAAATCAGGGAACATTTATAAGATGATATACTGCCAAAATATATTCGCTTTGAAAAAAAATGATTTTTCGACTTTTATAAGTAGGCATAACCCCTTAAGACTGCAAGAGCGATTTCTGCAAAAAAATTGATACTTGTAAAAAAAAAAATCATGCGTGTGTGTGTACGCGTTGGAGCATGAATACTCCAACCAAGTCGAAGGCTGGTATGGATTTAACTCGTCTCCCAGTAGTACATGTCAGCGTGCCGTGCGGTCGAAGGCAGACACTCCACCGTACTTCGTTCGTCACACTCTCTTTTTCTACCATGCTGAATTTTTTAAAAACAAATTGTTGTACGGATGAACTCTGCGGTCACGGACCTGCAATCAAATTTTTTATTCGCGCACTAGAATGGACGATTTTTCCAAAGGCTCTTCGCGCTTATGAACGGAAAAAAACCTTAGGCTCCGCGAAAAGTATCGTCACCTTGATCCAAAGTTTGGTTGCAAGTCCGCGACTGTACATTTAGTCGTGCAATTTTTTTTTCAGTGTTGGTCTCACGCACGTTACCTGCGCTTTATGCAAGGCTATGGATCTTCGCAAAACCCAGACACCTCGAGGTTTGAGTAAATAATTTTTTTTCTTCGACAAAGTGTATACAAGGACTAGAAAAGACGGTGGTCAATCGCTTGCCGGAAACGAACGAGACTTTAAAAGAAAGCCCCTCAACGCAAGCGACTCCTAGAGTAGGAGAAGAAAAATTTCCCACAGGCAAGACTAAAAAGCGGAAAATAAAATGATTTAAGTACAAAAAATGTTAAACCACGTTTTTAAAACGGACTAAAAAGTATGAAATAATTTCTCCTAGTCCCATACAGATTGATAACCCCATACAGATTTCTAACCGCATCGGATTGTCCTCTAAATTTGTGATTGTGAATTTTTAATAGCTATGAAAATACTTGTAAGATTTAAAACGAAAAAACGTAGGGGGGGATGCATAGATAATTAAGTCATGTAGGGGGTAGCTGTCGTTGAGAAAACTCACACGACAGTTCATATCAATTGCAGTGTAATAAAATTGTTGGTGACATAGGTGAACTATTCATACATCAGTCATCTATTACATGCGCCCTACGTTGTTCGGTTTAAGTCTTACAAGTAATTTCATAGCTGCTAAAAATTCACAATCAAAAATTTTCAGGACAATCCGTATGCGGTTAGGAATCTGTATTGGATTATAAATCTGTATGGGGCTAGGAGAAATTATTTTATATTTTTTAGTCCGTTTTAAAAGCGGGGTTTAAAAATGTTTGTTTACTTAAATAATTTTGTTTTCAAGTAGTCTTTAAAAATAGTAATTATCAAAATTTAAAAAACCGGCTACGTACAACTTTAGTCACTGCGATTCCAAAAATGTCAACAAAAAAATTGAGAATCGGTTGATAAGTTCTTGAGTATTCGCTGGGACAAGATCGAAAAAAGTAGTTTCGAGAAAACGCGTTCAAAGTTTTCGTTCCGTTTTTCTTGATATCAAGATTTTTTTTGATAGAGTATTGCTACTTACATTAAAGTATCTAGTCGCGAGCGATATGACGGTTCTTCATCTTCATTAAATTTCACAAAATAATAAGAGCCTGCACTTCATCTATTGTGAACGATACCACACCTATAGGGACTGAGGGAACTAACGGGTCGCGCTACTTGTTCTTACCAAAGTGACTGTAACTCCGTCAATTTTCGGACTTTTCAATAAAAATGTTGCCAACATATTTTTCAATACATGTATTTTCAAGAATTATAAGAAACAATTTTTTTTTTTCTTAAAATTTTGCTTGAGGAAAGTGGAAAAGCTACTACTCAAGTTCTTATCATATTCTTTCAACAAAATAGCGCAACCTGCCATACCGCGGACGAAACAATACAGTTATTGCAGACGAAGTTTCATGGTCGTGTTATCATTTATAGGATATTGTGTTCCACACACAACCTCCATGTTTGTACCTTATATTAAAATAAAAAATATTCGTACTTTTTAAATGAATAATACGTTTTATAAATTTAAACAAATGTCAGGTCATTTTAAGACACCCTATAGTTTCCCGGGCAGAAATTATCGTCGTGATTCAATTGGATGCCCATACTTGTCCCTATTTCCGGATGGGGATCCAATGGACCATCAAATGTATTTCGATTGGGATTCCCCATTGAAATCCAATTTGAATCCTAAAAGATTCCCATATTATCGAACAGAATCCGATACGATTCTTGATGGATCCCAACGCATTCTGTACGTTGAATTTTTCAAACAAAATATACAGATATACAAAATGAGTAAATTTTCAAAAAGTATTAATTCCAGCTTAAAAAAGGATAAATCGCTTGAAAAAGTATATCTTAAAAATGGATTTGAATCACGTCACTGAAAATCCTCTCTAATTATCGTTTCTCTTTTATTTCACTGCACTTTGACACAATATCATCACACACGTACACGCTCACGAAGCGTGCAGGTTATTTTTCAATACGTCGAGTTTTTCGCGTGACTTCTCACATATTTTCGATTCGAACGTGGTGAGAATTCTCGAACAGCGTTCATCAGGGAACAGTGCGAAATCCAATTGAACCCCAATGAATACTCCCTATATGCGGTGTCCCTAACAAATCCCTATAGAGATATGAGTACGTTTTGAGACTCCCCGACAAACTTATGCACGGGATCGCAAAAAAAATATATTTTTTGGGTGATCCTACAAATTACGTTTGAGAATTAAAGAAAAATTCTTCACCAATGTCAATTGAGGAATAGCACTCATCCACTTGGATTCCAATATGGACCCCCTACGTGTAGCGTCTCTACCAAATCCCCATAGGAATGTGGTAGGATCTGTGGACACCCCAGCAAATTTCTGCACGGCTTGGTACCAAAAACTGAGACTTTCTTGTGTGCAAAATAATCGATTCAGTTTGAAAATGGAAGTTTTTGTATCAACCCATTCATCAGGATAGTACGATATACACAGTGGGTAAAAAAAGTATCACCCGTGCGGAAAACTGATAGGGCATCCCTAATAAAAATAAGGGCCTTTCAGGGCTTCCCTAGTGCTTTCCCTAGTAGGGATTTCCACAATGGGCCCAGACTTGGCTATTGTCGGGATAAACTTGTAGGGATTTCCACAATAGGCCCCGACTTGGCCATTATGGGGATAAACCTGTAGGGATTTCCACAATAGGACTCGACTTGGCCATTATAGGGATAAACCTGTAGGGATTTCCACAATACGCCCAGACTTGGCCAGTATAGGGATAAACAAGTAGGGATTTCCACAATAGGCCCAGATCTGACGATTATAGCGATAAACCAGTATAAATAGCTTAGGCTACATGGTTGATGGTATTTAAATTATTCAAATCGATTATATACATCGATCGAATAATATTATCGAACGCAAATTGGGAAAAAGCGTAAGGGCATTAGCAAATAAAAAATCAACGATGAACACAAATATGCAGACAAACATCAGACAGTATTTATTTATCAAATAAAAGAAACCTTTTACATAGATACAAACAATTACTCATGGTTTCACTCATACATGGAGTAATGCTAGCGCATAAGTGTGAACAGTCCCAACCGGTTTTCTCGACATTTTTATAGCAACTAATTTCCGCTCAATACTCATCATAGGGAAAATTATTTCTTCTGAAGACTTCGCTGATATTTCCCATTCATAAACTTTATTTGACTGTGTAGGATAAGTAAGTAAGTGTTTTCCAGATCTTTCCCTCAATGGAAATACATTCTAGTGATTCAGTAGACCCATATTTTTTTTTTAATTTCTACTACACATCCATTCCTTAGAATGGATTATTTTTTGTATTAATTTTGTCATGGCAGTTTGTCATAAAGGCTCACATGCAAATACGCAATCACATTTCTACGCGCGCACACATACATACACATGTACTCACGCCCACACCTATGCACATGAACAATTACATAAAAACAAATACAGATATACCCTGACGCATTTAACATACACGTATATCCACTGATACGGATATTTTATGGCGCTGAAATGGTTATGATGAGGCGCCGTTGAGGCATTTTCAGGGCGCTAAAATGGTTTTGATGAGGCGCCATTGAGGCAACTTATAAGGCCCCGATCGTTGCGCCTTTAATGGCCCTTGTTGACAAAGTGTGACCGGCCGCTAACGGCCCTCATGTGGCTTCCAGATTAGGGCCCGAATAAAGTTAGGGGAATATTATTGTGGCCCGATCACAGCCCCAACTCAATTTCCGCACGGGCAGTAAAAAAAATATCAAAAAGTACACGTTGTCTTCTTCAAATTGCCCTTCAAAAAAAACAAAAAGCTTTATTAAGTTTCTGTGTTCGATGGCTAATCCTAAACATACATGATGTCTGTTTACAAGCATCTTGGGAAAACACCCGACAAAAAAAAAAGAAGCTAAATTAACAACAGTTTCGTGTAAGATGTACAAATACTTTTTCTACCCACTGTAAGGGTAAATTCACCTTAAAAAAATATAACATCGAAGAAAATTAAATAAAACCCCAGCGCTTCGCATTTTGCATATAGGTTCAAAATAAATTTTGTTCCGAATTTGGCGACGCGAAGGTTTCGATAGACGCCGGGAATCCACGAAATCACATATACGGTATCGACGGCCCGTATCCGGCCAATTTCATCTGAGCGCTATTTCAAAACGTGGCTAGTGGCTAGCGGGAGTGGCAACAGCTCCACCCTCTCTATACGCGGTTTCTCGATCATCTGTTTCATACCGTACTTCTCTGCTTCTCTCTCTCTTTCCCTCTCGGTCTCTCTCGGTCTCTCTTGTTTTATCCATCGCCGTATGCTGGAGCGAATATAAATTTCGGCACCACGGTAACCAAGTATACGTTGCCGCTGCCTCCAGCCTGAAAGAAACCCCTTCGATTTGGAATCGAAATATCTATCTGGGCTTGGACTATTCGTTCCTCCATTTCCGGACGTACCAATTCCGGTCCGGGAAACGTAAATAATTCCGGTACACCGACGAAGGACCC